>JAQIWA010000483.1:0-30883 GCA_034693305.1 Eueremaeus valkanovi
GTTCACTTTGTATAATAAGTGACTGTTTGGGCAAATATTAACGTTATTTAAGCTGAACTATACGTTTAAGGGCCACACCATTGGCCACTATTAAGTGCACTAAACATCAGAGTAATGAGATTTCACGCAAAAAAACAATAATTATCTGCTTCTTAATCTCCCTATCTCATTTTGTGATATGTATACGCTGGGCCAGTATTATGCATATTCCAGAGTATTTTTCTGGCGAATAGCCATTCATTCATTCACTTCTCTATCTTTTCTATCATATAATTGAAGAAATATTTTTTGTATTTTATGTTTTATTTTTCAGATTTATTTTTGATTATATATTCTTTTTGTGCTTTTATTTTGTATAAGAATTTAAGTCAATATTCATTATGTCTTATCTCTAATAATGATTTACTGAGTGAGAGAATGATTAGAAAAAATTGTGTTTTATTGCGATTTTTATTTTATTATATAATTATTTTTTGGGGTTTTTTCTGTTCAATAAATTTTAATTTATTCAATCATTTTTGATGGGAATCTGTTTTTTTCTGCTTTCATATAATTAATTATTATCTATAAAATTAGTGGCTTTTTATTCAATCAATTTTGGTGTTCATTATATACTATCCGTTATATTCTGTTTTGTATATAAAGAATAATAAAAATTCTGTTAAACCCAAACAAAAGCTTTAAATTAAATCCAAAATAAAGTGCAAAAAAAGTTAAAGATTTTACAGAATATTCTTAAAGTAAACATTGATTATAAATATATTAACACATAATCATAAACTGTATGGTATTTAGTAAATAAATAAATTGTTTTTAAACATAAAAACAAACATAAAATTCATATATAAATCATATTTATTACGACAAACAGTAAAATAAGGCACAAATATATATAAACTTTAATTAATTTCTCAACAAATTGTGAACAAAAAAACAAAATAAGTTTTGTTAAGAAAATTATAATTTATTAGTAAATAATAAAAATATATTTATTTTGTCTGAAGAAAAACAACACAAAAAATAACATATTTAGCGGACAGTCAGACCAACTGAGAGGCAAATAACGCGAGGAATATATGAAGAGATGTTTAGTTCACGACTTGAACTCTAAAATGTATACTAAATATAAAGCATTTATAGAATAATTGTTTACTTAAGAAAAATAAATATATTTTTTCCTTTATTTTTGTTTTCATTATTATTCAAATTTAAAAAACATTAGAGAAATAATAGTTTGCAATAAAAAACAGAATCAAAAAAAATTCAATTAAATATTTAAAGCGAAACAAAAATATATTAAATATATTAAACGATTCTATTGTTTATGAACTCAAATATGATATGTAATTGAAAAACAGAAATCTTTGAGAATATTCTTGAGTTATGTTATGAATGCAAACAAAAAATATTAATTTCATATATAGTTAGTGTATATTCACAGCCGGAATGGTATACCCTATCGCCGGACCGGTCTATAACTCAGCCAACAATTATACGAACAATAATAGCCTAAAACCCAATTACTTGTGTATCTGTGCACTGCATAACTGGCCAGTGATTTATATAATAATAATAACAATAATAATATCGCAAAAGCCTTAACCGTCTACTGCTTTCTCTCCATAACCCAAAGCAGCCGACACTGAGCTTACAGTGCAATCATATAATTCTTATATTATTTGCCTTTAGGTTCATATGATCTACCAATTGATCCAAAGCCCAGACAGTGCAGACAAAAGCTTAGTTATGAGAGGCAGCCATAAAAATATTAGAGATGAGAGAGAGAGAGAGAGAGAGAGAGAGAGAGAGAGAGAGAGAGAGAGAGAGCAAATATAGCATAGCTCATATTTATAAGAGAGGCTAATATTGGATAATATATTAATATTAGATATTTATTTGTATTATTGCACAAATTCACTAAATATTTAGCGCACTAGTAGTCTGTGCATCTGGAATGAGCAGGATCAAGAATAGTTTATCGCCGCCGCAGTGCGCCGTAATAGTGCTATTCAAGTGCCGTATGAGACCACTCCTATCAATAAGCCAGGTCTGGCCAATCAGAGGCTCGTTCACTGTTTGATTGCCCTAAAGGTGATAAACCAAAAATGATTTGCTGTTTATAGAGACAGAACTGGCTGTATATGTGATATGTGTTGTGTATTTAGCGCTCTTTTCACTGCTTTTTGAGTGCAATATATGTTCTGCCATAGAGTTGTCGGCCGGTGTATGCGATCGCCTCATCCCCTCTTCACCACCGAATGTGTGCTCCACTACTCTAATACTGTTCTCCAGCGCCGGAACCATATACTGATAGCATGTATATATATTTTTTTGTACGTTTCACTACTTTTGTGTATCACATGGTGTGTACTGAGTCGAGAGAGGGGTTATAATAAGGCAAACGTGAGTCTCGTTTTTCTATTCGCATAAAAACTCTTCACAATTATTGTGAATACTTGTGCGGAGAGTAAGAGAAAACAGTATTTCTTTTGAACTTTTTTTCTCTCTCTTCTTCTTCTTTCGCTTAAATCTCAAATTTCTGTTTGTTTAGTATATATACTGAAGTGTTATATAAGAAGTAATCTATTATTTTATTTGAGATGATATATGAAAACTCATCGTATGTTTTGCCAACACTTTTCTGTTGAGAGAGAAAAAAATAATAAAAACTTATCATAAATACTGAACACTATTTTTTTGTGCGTATTTTTCTGCTTATTTTTTGTGCGCTTTTTGTTTTTGGAGTAATTTTTTTCCTCAATTGCTATGAATTTTCATTTATTTGGAACAAAAATATTTTCGCTGCAAATAAAGTGAAACAAAAAAAAGAAAATAATATAATAATTAATAGAAAAATATTTTTCGCCAAAACTTTTCATTGACTTTCATATATGTGTTGATTGATTGAACAGTTTTATCGATAAAAATAATTATCAATATTAGAGACAAAACTATTTTGAAGTTTGGGGAAAAAAGTGTATATAAATAGAGAGTAACGAAGAATATAAAGGAAAGGCATATATTGAGGCTATGATGCCTTTGGCACCGCATCTCTCATTGCCGGCTATCGGCCACATGACAGCCACTACAGCGACCACAGTATCAGATAATATGACTGCAAACTCAGTATCGAAGCCAAAGCTAGCCTTCAGTATTGATTCAATCGTCGGCCGAAACACCAGTGATAACAGCCGTATGAATGAGACATACAGTGCACCCACAGCTGTGTCCGCACATTACAAGACGTCCAGACATTCGCCGCACAGTTGTGTTCGTCGGTCGCCATCGCCGCCAATGATTACGCGTATGAATCAAATGTCGCCACAAATGGGTCGCCAGTTATCGCCAATGAGTACGCCGTCGCCTATACTTGTGCCGAACGGGTCGACATCGAGTCCATACTTGGATCAGAGTAGACAACACATGCATCCGATTCATCCACAGCAACAACAGTCGCACAGTAGTCATCACTCGCCTATAGCACAGCCATCGCCGCTATCACATCCCATGATGATGGCTGCGGCACACCATATGTCGCCAATGCCACAGCACTATCATCAGGCGGTGGCTCTCTATCCATGGCTTCTTAGAGCCAATCCATTCGCCAATCGATTTCACGGTATTTAAGACAAAAATCTATTTTTTGACTAATTTTATACCAAATATAGACTTTCAATGAAAACATAAATTATTAATGATTTTAAACATAGTTTTTGGCATTTGATTTGAAATATGTTTATCTCATATTCCAAATGAGAAATTAAAAGCAAAAAATATAAATTCCTTATAATTTTTTTCACTACTTATATGAATAATATTTTTTTGAGCTATAATTTTCATATATTTTATGTTTAAATTCCATATAAAGTGAAAAAAAACATAAAAATTAAATTAAAAATTTCTTCTTTCAAATCAATATATCTTATGGTTATTGATATTAAAAAAAAACTTCACTGGGCTTTCCAATGTAAGACAGGCACTATAATTAATGCGAATAACTATCGCACCTATCAATTAAAATCCGATAATTAGTGGTTTTTAACATTGAATTTAAGGTAAAATCTAATAAAAATATAATTATCAGAACTTTATTGATTGATTGGACTTTTTTTTTGCCCCAAAAATATTAATAATAATAACTTATTAAACATCAATAAGTTATAGCATATCTTAACGCACAAACTATATCAGTGTTAAACTACAATATGTGCAAGGTTCTATAATCTAGGCTATGTTAACATCTATATAAATCCAGAATATTTTCATTATTTTGGTTAAAATTTTTGTTTTCACTAAAGAAATGACTTTTATTTCGATGCAATTCAATATATTTTTAGATATAAATTGATTGCAGGTCCTTATGAATTATTGCAGCTTGTATGATTTATTTATTTATAGCCTTTTAACCGGACCACCTTGCATATTGCCACTAAATTATTCGTGCAATTCATGATTCAATGCTTTGCACTGATATGCGAAGGCCTTATAGTATAGAAAGAATTTGTATCCAAACAAGTCTTTAACTAAATTAAGGATAAAATCAGATTTTCGCCACAAATATAGTGTTTTATACATAAAACGTAATATATTTATAAATATTTCGAAATCAAAATTCAATTAAATTTTAGAATAATTTTATACATATTTATAGTCAAAACAAAATATGTCTATAAATAAGAAAATGAAACCAAATATTAATTAAATCTTATTTCGAAATAAACATAACTTTTATATAAAAATATTTGAAATATTTTCGTCTGAATTAATGCAAAAAAAACTTTTTAATTAATGTATTTCTTGTATTACATAATGCATTGGCCGCACAGGTATGCCATTTGATGGTAGCCTAACATCATTTCTGTTGCCACCGTTCCGTAAGCCAAAGCGGATCCGGACAGCGTTCAGTCCGGGCCAACTGCTGAAACTGGAACAGGCGTTCGAGAAGAACCATTACGTTGTGGGGAACGAGAGGAAACAGTTGGCCAGTCATCTGGGCTTAAGTGAAACACAAGTGAAAGTATGGTTTCAGAACCGGAGGACTAAACACAAGCGCCAGAAGCAGGAGGAGGAAGAGGAGGGCACCGGCAGTAATGCGGGCACTGGTAGTAGTGCCAAAAGTGGTGACAAAAAAGATGATAATAATTGTGCCAAAGATTGTGTCGACAGTGAAGATGAAGACGACATCGAAGAAGATATAGATATGGAAGACAATGAAGACTCCGATAGCGGTAATGAACTGCTAATGAATACAGATTTAAGACATCACTTGTGGTATCAGTCGATGCAATCGGCGTCTGATATACAGCAGTCATCATCCATACCAAGGTCTCATTCATCGATGGCATCCACTTCTTCGTCGTCATTAAAAATCTGAAAAAAACATTTCATGAAAACAAATTTGAAAAATAATTTTCTCTTATCTTATAAAACAAATTGATTTATAAAAGTGAATACAGGGATGGCCAGGCGTTCCCCCTTAATTCAAAATAAATAATGAATCACCAAGTTGAGTATTTCGAATAATAATCTAGAGTATGCCAGGATAATATAGGATAGGATCAGATTGTTTTTGAGAAAGCTATGCCTAATCTGCCGGTGATTTCTATGGGAACGCCATTCGCTCTCCATTTGCCTCATTATTATTCATATATTATTCATGTATTTATTTGATTGTATAAATTTAACCCTTGATCATTTGCATTGATTGCATTGGATGATACCATACATACAGTATTCCACTGCTTAGTACTAACAGACAATAATCTGTGTATTTTTTGGCCATTGATAAGTGTGGCCATCCCTGAAGTTATTTAAAGATTATTTAATTACGTTTTCATATAATTATTATTAAAAGCAATTATTATTAACAATAATTTGTTCTCTTATTTAATAAACGATTAGTTTTTATTAGAATTAATAATAATTTTTTATATATATATATAAAACAAATTTCTTCATTAATTACAAACATTTCTGTTCTTTCGAATAATAACTTATTATTTATCAGTAATTAAATCATAATTTTGTAAAATATAAGTAAAAAAATAAATAAAAAGATTGCAAACAAAATATTTTTTTGGCGTTTAATTAAATGGCTATCACTTAAAAACTTCCCCTCTCCTCCCCCTCCCCTAAAGTTTTAAATAGATAAAAGAGCATGCTGAAACGTGCCTGGCGTTTGAAATTGATGAAATACACTCTCAACTACTTTATCCCCCGATAAGTTTGATATTATTCTATCTTTTAACCATACTTATACACCCGATGCATAATAATCTGCAGCCCCACCCTGCTCACCCGGGGGGTGGACTAATCAACTCCCCCGGTATAGTCGTTATCCACACTTAAAATATTTTTTGTGTAAATTTAATTTTAAACATCAATTTCACTGCCAGTTAAGCGATAAAGTGATAAATAAAAAGATCTTTAGAGAAGAATTTTTTTTTTGTTATCATTCATATAAAGTAAATAAGTTTTTGCTTTAGTATTAAATACTCGCGAAAAGTAATGACAAGAAAATGAAATTTTAATATAAATGTATTTTTTTGTGGTTCTTCTTCTCTATCGCTTCTGACAAATATTTTCTGTTAATAAACGGAATATAAATACAGAGAAAATTCACTTAAAAAATATTTTCTTTTTTTCTCTTACTTTTCATTTAATTAAATGAAAACAAATTTCTTGTGTCAGTCCGTGTGATAAGGCGAGCACCTGTAGTATAGATCATATACTAATCAATACTTAAAATAATTTAATAGAAAATAATTTTTTTTCTTTTCTAATAAATTGTTTTCAAATGTGAAATAAATATTTCCGTTCAATAAAAGTGAAAAATTATCTCTACTTTAAAGTTAAGAAAAAATAATCTTTAAAAACAAATTAAAGGATAAAATGTTTTGAATATTAATTAGTATTTTATTTAACGCCTGAAATGATGGCAAAAAGTACCTCTTTTTGCACTTTATCTATAAAATCAGCTTAAAGTGAATTTTCACTAATTATTAATTTCAATACTAATTAAAAGTTTTTTAATTCAATTACAAATTAATTAATTAATAGGTTTCTAATATTTTGTATGACAGGGATGCAGAGAGTGGGGGAGAATAATTGTTGCACAGGTTAATTTTAGTTTATTCACATTTGAACTTGTTCATACTTAATGCACATTATTAACAAGTTAATTTTATTTACTTAATAAGAATAAGTGTTAATTCAAAAGATAATATTGTGGGAGGGCTTAAAGGGTAGGCGTGGCTTATACAAGGTAAATATAAATCGACTTAAAAGTTTATTGTGAAGCTTATACACGGATCGCGGCTTATAAGCGCGATTAAACTGTACCATAAGTTGAATTTTATTATTGCGACTATCGAAATGATCTTGATTAATTGTATATACATTTTAGATTTAAAATATCTTGATGAGATTTTTATTCCTACAATTAGTCTCATATAACTAAAGCCACACTTCTATATGGCTTATCAGAACTGAAGCCTCACTTAAGTGGATATTTGAGCCCTAAGTGTAAAGAATTTAATTATAATAATAATTAAAAATAATCTTATTTTTTAATGAATTGCCACAAAAAATATCAAACAGTTTATCTGTTTATCTGATTTAATATAAATTATAGTATATTTTAAAATAGTTTATGCATTCCTTAATGAAACAGTTCATTCATTAAGTTGTATCATAATCTGCTTGAGTACTTTAAAATTGAAAATCTGTGCGAAAAAAAAGACATTTATAAACGTAAAACATGTTTAAGAAAAATGTCACAGAAGTATTGAAATTATTAACGCTTTTTAAAACTTAAAATTCCGGTTTAATTGCTTTATGTGTTCTGTTTGTATGAAAAATGCGAAATAAAAATATTTTTTATAATTATTTTTTATTTAATTTGTATTTTTTTCTGGACATAAGAACTGGTTTTTTCATATTTTTTCTTATGAAAGAAAAGTTTTTCAATTGACTAAAAGTTTTTTTTATTAATTAATAAAATGCAGATTTTTGTGTGTATTTTAGTTTTTATTTGTTATAATTATAGCTCTTTTTAATTATAATATTTTTTGGTTTTATTTCCAGAAAATATTTCTCAATTAAAACGAGTCATAAAATAGTTTATAGTTTTTTAAACTTAATTATATTAAACTTAAATTAGTTTTGAAATGTAATCAGTTTTAGTGCTATTGTATTGCAAGTATAGGGTCAGCCATAAGTCCGTATCGATTGTTATATGCCCTAGACTAATTGGTGATTTAGTTCATAAATTCAGCATGATTATTTTACACATTCTTTAGTGACAAACGAAAACTTATAAACTGTAAAAATATTTGATCTATGTATTAATGCGATCATAGATGAAATTATTATATATAGAGTTGGACCGACTAAAAGACTCAAATAAATCTAAAAATATAAACAAGGCAATAAAATTTTTACAATTGATGTTAATTTTTTAACGAGCATACTGTCTGTCCGTCTGCCCCCCCATTGATTTGAAAGTTTTCTTTAAAAAAAGAAAACATTTCAAAATTATGAAAATCAAAATTTTTTAAAACCGTTAATCATTGTTGTCATTGTTAGAAAATCTAATGCATTGTCTATACTATAGTTATGAATACCAATTGACCCAATCATTATTGAATGTTCAAAATTACTCAAGATTATCACCAATATATCTAAATGTATACTCGCTGGTAATAACGTTCGTGATTGTTTTTCAAATTTTCAAATTCCTGTAAGAAAATGAACCCGGTGATGTTTACTTGGTAATATATTGCCAGATTTGCCAATGTCTGCATTTTATTTGTATATTAAGACATATTTTTTTTGTTAACTTTATAACAATATTCTTGTGATGCGAATAATTAAGCGTTAATTTTATGTTTCATTTCGTACTTTTTAAACGGCTATAAATTCTTACAGTAATTAAGTTTCTTTTAGTTTTGTTTTACTGTAATAAACATTTTTTTCTGTTTATTTATGTTATTTCTATTCTAAATGAGATAATCATAATTCAGGTGAATATATGTGTTTTCATTATAATCTGTATAATAAGTATGAAAATAAATAAATATTTGTTACAATAAATCATTAAAAATAAACAATAAAATAAGTTTATATTAATTGAGATATTTTCTTAACATTAGTTCTTTATTAGGAACGAACAGTTGCTAAATACACATCACTAATAAAGAATTAATTTTAAGAAATAACTAAATAAAAAAAAGTAGCTTGCACAATTGATTCCTAATAAAAAATAGTGCCGTAAAGTATCTAGATTAATATACAGTGATAATTTATTTAATAGTTGTGTTGGGTGGATAAAAAAGTTACTTGCTAATAAGTAAAACATGAAATAATAAATTTAACATGCTCTTATTTTGTTACTATCCTAGGCCAATTTTGATTAATTAACCTGGGCTACGCTGAGTTGATAAGTTTTTAGACAATTTTTCTTCTAAATACTTATCAGAATAATTCAAAAGAAAAGCTTTTGTTTAACGAAAATTAGTGCCTATACTGACGGTAAGAATTATAATTAATTACACGAATATATTAGTTCGCATTAATAATAATTTTCTGCTTAACAAACAAAACAAAAAAGTTTAAGTTTATGTCAACAATAAAAGCAATTACACATAGAATACACTATAAATACCGGCAATACTAATGAATAATTTAACAATTAATTTGGCGTAAAATTTATTTTAAACGTAATATTTGATTAAATGATTACAATCTCTGCGCAAATACTATACGATATTAATCATACAAATGATTAGTGAAATACTTATTTTTTTTCGCTTCATATTTAACACTATATTAGTTATGCAAAAGTTTTTTAGAGCGAAATAAAAGAATTTTAAATTTATTATGAAATCTGAATATTAGTTCCGATAACAGAGGTGGCCATAGAAAAATATCTGAACAAGGTTATATCAATGAAGCTGTTAGTGTGAAGTAGAAGTTGGGATAAGTTATGAATTTTCTTAATTCCACAGAAAATGTTGTTTTCTTCCGTTAATATCAACTATTTCTGAATTGTCATTGTTCATAAGTAGACCTGGGTAAATTTTTTATCTTGCTCATCTATGATCACATAGTTATTAATTCATTTTAGTTTGATTTTATTGACAGTTGATTTTTATTTTAATGATTAATTAGTTCTGCTATCGTTTAGACTGTTATTGACATTTGTATTGAAAGTATTGAATGAAAAACAAAATTTTCAATTAATATCATTTGCTTTAAGACAAACATGAGTTTCAATCCTCCCTCTAGTTTATACTTGCATACGCCCTGACCCAGGCTCATCCAAACCATTTAATAGTGTGGGTCATTCAAAAAAATAATTGCTTAAATCGATTTCACGGCTCATAAACAGTAAATTAATTCTTTGTTTTCAACCCAAACCCCAACCGTTCGTTTGATTAAAGAATTTTTGCATCAAATGAATTACTATTTTCCTAAATAAACAAAAATATTTATATTTATATAAGTTTTTTGTTTTTTAAGATAAAATACTATTTATTTTAAATAAAACAATAATAAAAATTCAATTAAAGGCTAAACAACTGAATTCAGGGATCACCAAGAGCTCCAATTTATTAGTACCCTTGGCAGTCATTCTATCGCATCTCTGTCATATTCTGGTATAAATAGTAATTTCCGTAAAAGTAAAATAAAATTTAAATAAAAAAATCTAACTTTAAATGAATTTATTTTTATTTGCCTTAAAATAAGTTTAAAATAAATTAATTAATAAAAGAATACAAAACAAAACAAAAGTTTTCTTTAATTTATTTCAAATCAAATTTCAGGAAATACTTCCGAAAAATTCATTAATTAAACACAACATAAAAATAACCAGAGATGCGGAAAATTATCACATGTTATTGCAATGATAAGTATTATAATTTATGATTCATACATGCGTTTGAGGTAAGTGAAAAATTCAAGTGACCTGGATAAATAATGAATTAATCAATATCTCAATAGTTACCAAAAATTATTAATAATTAAAAATCTATTCACTATTATATTATATTTAAACAAATATTCAAAAAAATAACTTAATTTCAATGAAATGTTCAGCATCATTTATATAACACCCTGGTAAATAGCAAAATAACCATGACAAATGGTCTCCACTATTTACCAAGATGTATAAATGCACATTACTATCTTGTCAAATTTTTACCCTTGTTTATGCTTGTTTATAATCAATACTTTTTCCGCAACTCTGATAAAAAAATATTTACAAAATTCAAGTTCAATGACAAACAAAATTTTAAATTACATTTCATTCGTAAAAATTATAATAACATTTGAGATGAAAAATGTTTAAACATATTGTCTGTACTTTAAATACACATCATTTCCGAAACATATGCTTCGTATGAATGCATATCTAACTTAACGCTAATTAACTTCATTATAAAATTATGAAAAATTAAAGCAACAAAAAAATGAAAACTTATTTTAACTCAAATAATATGCAAAACACACAAAATGATTATCTGATTTCCCGATCAATGCTTCTTCAAAAATAAATTAGACATAAATTCAAACTTCGATTATTCCGTTTGTGACCAGAATTATAATAAAAGTGAAGGAAAAAAATATTATTTAAATTCAAAATCTGCTTAAAATTTATCGAAAAATCTTAATCTAATTAGAAGTTTATTCCTATTCAGTGAATACTATTCACACTTTATGCTAAAGAACTTGTTAACAGAATGAGAAGGGATGGCCAAGGGCTCTATCGAATAAGGGGGTAATAACTTGACTGCTAAAAGTTTCAAGGAAAAATGGCCAAGATAGAAACATAATGGCGTCTAAAAACGCATTTGGGCTAAATATAATATTAATTTAGCCTTGCTAATTGATTATTTATTGAGCTGGGCTGAAATTCAGTGTGAAATCTTGAAATTCGCCCCTGCCTGATGTGTCTCTCAACAAATTAGAGGCTATTGTTCTAATTTAAAAACATACTGGCTTATTTTGCATATACGGGTAACTCTTGGCCATCCCTACAGAATAAGTATTAAAATTTAGAAATATTTGCAAATTATCTCAACCGTAGCTATCGATCAATGCGTTTATAGCATTATGTAAAGACTATTATAATAAACGCCACATAAATAACCGGAAAAGATATGTCAAATCAAATAATTATAATTTTTCTTTTGCTTCTTCTGCTGTAAAATAGTTATTAATTTTTATCTGACATTAGAAGTAAAAATATATTTTTTTCAAGAAATGCTAATTTTTTTCGCAAAACTTTTTTTGCGCTGAAATAATTAATTGCATTTAAAGTAACATTTATTTGAATATTCATTAATTAGTTGTTTAATTAGCCGATAATTAAATGCAATTTTATATCATTTGTGTCTAAATTTTTTTTGTGACAATAAATAAGATTTTTTTTGAGAAATCTTTTGTTTATAAAGTTTTGTCATTTTTGTTAACGTTTCGACTGATACCGCATTATTGCGCTTGCACTCATAATTCAGCATAAGATCTTTTAACGACATGCCGATATAAAATGAGTCAATTCAAATATTATTGTACTATAGCAGAGATGGCGAGAGGGGGAGGTCTAGCCAAAATACCCCCCCTAGGTTTGAAAATCGGCAAAATACCCCCCCCCCCTAGGTTTTGACGAGGCGAGGGACCCCCCCTCGACTTTTTGCCCGAGACCTATACCGAAAATGGCCGATTTTTACCGAATTTCAGCTAAATTTAACTTAAATTCAACTAAATTAAGCTTAATTTAACTGAATTAATGCTAAATTGTGCTGAATTTAGCTAAATTAAGCCAAAATTGGTCGAAATTCGGTCAAAATCGGCCATTTTCGACTTTAAATCCCATTTTTTGGCCATTGTGGAGGCCATCTTGTTTTCAAAATACCCCCCTAATACCCCCTGAGTTTTGGCCAAAAATCCGCCATTTTACCCCTTCCTATACCCCCTGACTCGGCCGACCTTGCACATCATTAATTTTAATCCTTGCTGCGAACAGATCTCATAAATTCTCTTTTATTCAAATCTCTGCCAAAACGTGTCGTCCGAAACAGATTGACTGAATGAAGCAGAGATAGAGATAGTTAGAAGACCTGTCTCGCCATAAATCTCACACATGGAGGCTATCAGTTCCTAACTGTAAGAACCATAGATATTCTTAATGATAATGACGTCAATCCTAATGAAAAAATAAGTGCAAATACTATTCATTTTTATAGAAATGACTATTAATACACATTTTAATTGAAAATCGATATAAGATTACGGGAGAGACGACAGAAATAAGTGAATTCAAAACAATATTGCTTTCAATTTGAAAGTTTCAATGGTTTTAATTAAAATAATTTATGAGTCAATTAATAATTCTTATCTAAGATCTGGCTATCACTGATAACATTTTAGTGATAAGTTATATCACTGATAAGAAATTACTTATAAATTATCCTTGTACATTTGTACAGTATATTGGATACAGTCTTATACAGCAATGGAAGAGGCAATGAAACAACAATTGGTGAACACATTTTGCTCCAGAGGTGAGCAGACTCGGTCGGCGGCCGAAGGGGTCGGATGTACCCCAAAACTCACTCAACAAACACCCCTCAATCTTAGGGGTGGGGTATTTTCTTTATTGTGAAAAGGGCACCTTGTTTTTGGCCAGGGTGACAAGCAAGCCCCTCTAGCCTCCCTCTGCATTTGCTCTAAGATTGATATATTGGACACTATTTGAGTAGAGTATTATACATGTAGTACTACAGGTAGTATCTATAATACTGTATCTACAGTACAATAGCTAAGTTATAACTTATAAGTGCTCTCTCCTCCCACTCTGTCAGGTCTGTGCTCTTTGTATGGTTCGCTCTGAGAATCAATATTTTACTCAATAATAATTTCTAATCCATTTCATCTGATCTTTACATAAAAACTATAATATATTATAACTTATAGTAAAAACATTTTATGCAAAAAATTGTCTTAAGATTGAGCTTATATTTTAATATTATTCTTTGAATTGATACTAATTTATAAGATATGACCAGGGTATTGTGACGTAAAATTAGCGAATCTTACCCTGCAACATTATTGATAGTGTAATATTGGTTTCAGTGTTAGAGAGTGTACTTTACATACACTTAGCTCATGGGTGCAAATGTAGATTATGTGCACCAGGGGCAGCAAGTTCCTCAACATAATCATTCTCTGGATATGACCCTTAAGTAACTAAACTAGTTTTGACCTGGTACTCTTTTGATAACTCATTCTTAATTAATCCGGTTCCTATTTCTATTTTCGTTCAATTGTTAAGAAATTCTATTAAATTTGCGTCAAATAAGTGAAGAAAATATTTTATAAAAAATTTTATTGAATCAAAAATAAATATAAATAACATAAAACTCTGAAAAATAGTTGGATATAAAAAAATAGTGAAAAATGCATTCGATCTTCAATGAGATCAATGAAAACAATGATTTGTATGCTTGGTATGAATGCATAGTAAAAGACAATAAGATTCGAAAAAATAGTTTAAATAGTTTTGAAGTTTAAAAATGGAATTCTTTTAAATGCATTGCAATGTCTATGCAGTCGAGTCTATGCGCGAAATGGTTTGATATGAATAATGAAATCAATTTTTGGAACCAAACAACGAAATGCCATAACATATGACCCATAAGTGTTGCCATTAATCGATTCAGAAGATGTGCCCAAACAGTGATCATTCAATTGCGTGAACTCTGGGATCAGCCAACCAGTTGTTGACGACATTCCAAATACTCTTGACGGCGCCACCCAGGGCACTCTTTCTCTGGTAGCGCTCATAACTTCTTCGTCTGACTGCGAGCTTCGCGTCTTCAATGATGTCACTCCAGACGATGGCGTCCTGGCACGGGTCCACTGTGCACTTGTGCTGCAGCAGCAGTTTGGGCGGCAGTCGGACACCACAGCCCCGGTGACATTTGACTGGTTTGTTCGGATTGAGCGGACACTGAGCCCTGTGTTTGGCCAAGTCCTCCAGTTTGACCGAAACAATACATCCTTCGGACGCGTACTCGCATTTGGTCGGCATTTGGTTGAGATAGCAGTACAGGAATTTCGGGGCCGGCCTTACTTTGGTGTGCGATATCTCGTTCCTGTCGATGGGACAGGTAGATGGACCGAACAGTGGTGTTTCGATCCATCTTCGGATGCACTTCTCGCAGAAGATGTGTCCGCACGGCTCCACTTCGTATGGATTCTCGAGTACTCCGAAACAAATCGGACAAATGATGTCTTCGTGTACTTTACCATAAAATCTCGAGACATCGAAACCCATTTCGATATAGTTTTCAAGTTGTGCTTAAAGTTTAATAATAACAGAGTTTCCAAAACAAAGCAATTTTTTCTCAACTTTTATCACTCAAACGAATTCACTATAAAAGTGAAGAAAATGTTAAACTTATTTCTCAAACACTTTGCTGAGCGTCAGAATCGTATTGAAACAGAATTTATATAAAACTGCTTAATATAGGCATTGAGTGCACAGTTATGTTATGTTCAGTTTGGATATTAGACTCTGTGGACCGGCTCAGTAGCGCCACTTCTAATGTCTACTAATAATTTCCTGTTTGATCCGGTTTCTAATTAAATTGATATCAATTTTAATTTTCGTTTCTTTATATTTACTTGTATTGAGAAAGTCTTCATCAAAACACTCTTCGCGTCGCCTCAAACCGGATCAGTAGAGAGCCAGTGATGTCAATGTCATGGTTTTGAAACACAAACCAAAATCTTTTATCCTTTTCTTGCGCACAGATTAACAGAATCAGAGAAAAGTCTGATTTCATATAATAAACGCTATTTTCTATACTGAGGCCTATATTTTGAATTTAAATTTCAGTTAAAGAGCTCAGACCTAAAACATAGTCTAATATACGGATTGTGTATATACTGTAACGATAAGAGAAGTTTCCTTTTTATCTCATCCTAAAGTACGATACCATTGAATGCTAGCGTTTGGGTCTAAACGTGTGGCCAAAGAAATACTTTTTATCGGAGATCAAACAGCGGAGACATAATACGAGAAATAGAGATAAAGACCGCAAATATTATTATTATTTTCAGTCAAATATTGCTACGCATTCACTGAAGTGACAAATATTGTCAAAACATGATCTAAGGATGAATTTGAATCTTCAGAAGCTTTAACATTGAATACAATGTAAGACATTTTTAGACTTGTAATCAGTTTTTTTCTGCAATCAGTTCTATTAATATTATGACTAAAAGATTATTTAACTCTAATATCAATACAATTCTGAATAAACGATATAATAGTTCAAAACAAAGAATAATGAGTTAAATACCCCAAAAGGTTGAGAGTTTTAAAGAGCTATCAATACTAGAATTGCAGTTAATTTGCGATAACTTTAATTATAACACAATTTATAGTGAATTAGACGCCAAAATCAATCGCAACTAATTGAATGCCATTGACATTAAACTCGATGAAAGACAAGACATAAGACATAGAGTATATAAATATAAACTAAGAGATAGAATAGAGAGAAGAAGAGAAAAAACATATACAGAGTATTTGTGGAATTATACCAAAAGTTCATTAGTAGTTCATTACCATTATCTTTGTTTTTCCAGTTTTCAGGTCAACCACTAAAAAGATAACTTTTGTTTTCTCTACTCCAACTCCATGTGCCATATCGTGTGCTTTCTGGTTATACACTATAATAATCAAAAACTTTTTTAACCTCTTATACCAGTACTGACAGCACTGATACACTTGTATTAAACAAAGTTAAACACGTTTTTTAAATTTGCTTTTTATTGCTTTTTATTATTAATACATTAAATAAGTTAATCGTAAGCAACACAAGTGATCTGCTTATCAGTCGACACGTTCAGGAACTTTAAAACTCAACTAAAAGATTATATTCAGAAACAAATTAACATAGAAGACGAGTATAATTAAAATGTGTCCGGATACAATTAACAATGAGTTAATCTTGCTCGGTTTGGCACTTTTGCGCTTAAAGCTAACATTAATGAAACATAAATTGTTTGGATTTATAGAAAATTATATTAAAATTAATTTATATAATAATAATAATAATTGTTTTGTTTAAAAATCCTATTTTTATTGTTAAGTCAGTTGTCAGCCATTGTGTCAAATATAGTATTGGCTATAATTGGCTCTAATATTGTATAGAATTTATGTAAGACGTGCGGAGACACACATTGCTTATAAAATCATTTGATTACTGGCTTTATCTCCAAATTAGACGCAAATATTGATAAGAATTTCTATTAAATAAATGCAACGAAAAGTCGAGAAATTTATTAATATTATGGATGCGTTTGAATGAATTAAACCTCAATTATGGACAAAAATTGTTTAAAATTTGTTGAAAACACATTATATAGTGTCAGACATAAAGAGCTGCTCAGAAATTGAGAACTTTTGTCACTTTTTTGATGATAGGATGTGTTTATCGACATTCGGTAAACACTTGGACTAGACTTGGTTTAGGCTGTGATAAAGTGTCGCTTATATACTACTGTTCGATAAACTCTGTCATTTTGTGAGCCTTTGTTTACGAGTATTATAGAATAGGTTTTGATTTGTATTTGAATTTATGTAAAAAACTGTTTAAAAAAGTTTAATAAACGCTACGAAAAGTTTTGACTCAACTATATGTCTAAACACTTATTCTATTGAATGCATTAAACATAAGAATCGTTTGTTTTCTCCTTTGGCTCACAATTTCTGAACTAAATTGTATTCATTTATTCTGAGAGCACAAGGCTTTCGAAATTCTTGTCCCCTTTCGTGAATCCATTTGTTAGACACCCATTTGGAGCCGACCAGCACAGGACAGGCCGCGTGTCGGGTCAGCAAATCGCCATCACCTGACTTATACAGGTTGTACCAGAAGGCAGCCGAAGACTTCTTCGGCCAAACGGACACTCCTAATAGCGGGAAAACAGTGGCGCCGCCGGCCTCCACATCACTCATGTAGTTAAGCCAAGTGGCGATGCGATTACCCGTTCCTATTGTCAGAAATAAATAGGAATGTTATGCTCAGTCGTTATCGCATTTGATTAAAATTATTGTTTGATTTGAAAGAATACATAAGAGAGAGGACAGTGAGAGGACAGTTAGATTTGATTCAATACTTATTATGAGATAAAAGTTTTTTCATCGAAATATTTGATAAAATTAAGAAAAGGCAAAAAATGTGCTTTTGATACAAGAGGTTCACTCATTTTGGTGTCCGTGCTTTCAAGCAACGGGTGCTGAACGAGCATTCGCACAGTTATTCTGATAAATATATTTCTAAGCCATTAGAAATAAACAGCAAAACATGGACAGACATTAGGCGCCAATTTATTTAAATAAAAATAAAAAACAAAAGCTGTCGGAGCGCCTGGAGTTCTAATCTTCTCAAGAGTTTATTTTAAGTCAAATAATCAGTTGAAGGAAATGGCGGAAAATCCAGATATGATGCATACAATGTGTGTCACTTATACGAACAGAATTGGGAATTCGCTAATCCTTTCCAAGAATTCTAATCCTTTTATCTCATAATTACAGATCTTATGACTAAATTATAAGAAAAGGTTTATTTAAAAATTGATCCAACTTTGGTCCCAATTCTTACATCGGACGCACATTCCCTGAAAATTCTTGATTTTTCTGCCATTCCTTACACTCGTTATATAAACTGATTTTTTTCCCAAAAAAAAATCCTCAAAACGTGATTTACATTTAAAAGAAGTATTAATTGAATAAATATTTTGACTTATGTTTAGATTAAATAAATAAATTTCATTCAGACCTAACAGATATACTCATTAAGCAAAAGCAGTTTAAACCGGACTTTGAAACTGAAAGTCCAATAAAAGTCATCAACGATTTGATTAAAAAAACCTCAAAAACATAGAAAAAACTGAATTTAACTAAAGATAAAGATTAAGACAATTTATGATTGCGCTCAAAGTTTATGAGCATTTAGATGGACAGCAGATATAAAGTACGACTCGACTCGATAGGTCATTGTGTGGCTTAATGTTTGCAATTGATTTCCAATTCAAAGATAACAATCAATTGATATGTCGTTAAGACTTCGAACTTTCGGGAAAATCGGTTCAAACTCTGGCAAAGTTTTGGCCAAAAAGTTATTTAAATCCAATTATGTTTCAATGCGTTTGTGTTTACAAATTCAATACAGAAAATGCGATTTTAATTCTTTTAGGTTTAGGTTCTGTTGATTTGCCCTCCGTTTCAAATATTCAATTATCCTTTCAGCACAGAAAGTGCATGATTGCAATGTCCAGGATACTTTAATGTCAAAATCACGATAGAATTTGAAATCTGTGTGTGTGTGGCAAATGGGTATACTATACTCTTATATTTGTACTGTCTCAATATTTACAAACAATAGGAATATTCGGTCAAATTTTGGTGTTAGCATGGCATTTTGACTTCATTATACAGTACTGTCTATTCGACCATTTTTTCACAACAACTTGCAATCGCTTAACAATCATAGAAGTGCTTAAAAGCCTTGAATTCAATTCAAATCAAGCGAATAGTTTGAAAACATTCATTGTTTTTAATAATTATTTTTCATAATAAAATTCTAAAAATAAGAAACAAGGTCGATGCAGTATTATGTTAACTCAGCTTTGTAGAATGTTGGGTCGTGAAGATTTACGAATTCATAGCTGCAAAGGATAGCTTTGATGCACAGCCTAACAATTTTCAGTTTATCCCCACCGAGACCCTTCTCTTGATCCTATCCCTACAGCAACTCATTTTCAGCCTTCACCATCTCACCTACACAGGTTCTTCTCACAGTCTATCCCTACTGTGACCATTCTCTAAGCCTATCACTACAAAGATTTTTCTCTATTATAGCTTAACTCTATAGCAATTTTTTTTATCTCCGCTACTACAGCATATGCCTACCTTGACCCTTCTCCAGCCTATTTCTACACCCATTTCTTCAGTCTATCGCTACAGTGACACCTCTCCAGCCTATCCCCAAAGTGCCTAACTCTAATCAAGGCCTTTATTGATAGAGACGACCAAAACTATATACTCCTCTTTTATTAGTGAAGCGGAGATAAGAAGTAAGAAGTTTTCGAGAAGTGTTTGGATCAATGAAAACAAAAAATATTATAAATAATGATATCTTTGAAAGAAAAGGAAAAAAAGTTATTTTTGTCGAACCCAACGATGCCTTTCCTATGAGTGTTGACTGCCTTTTCTAATCTCGAAATTGCTATTTCGAAAATAGAGGGGCAATAGAGGGGACAGGATTCCGGAGCCATTTGCCTCTAAGGGCTGGGTATGGATGGATATGATGTTCCAAATATAATAACCCAGTAATTGGCCCAAACATTATCGTCTATTAGAAGAAAATCCACTTTTGGATGCAGTCAGTGGACAGGGATTCGGGTAAAAATATGATTGTATACCAGTCTTATTGACGGCATAATTAATAATTATTAAACATTCTGTGATTTCTAGTATTGACTGAACAGAAGTCGAGTCAAGGCTTAAGAAAACAAAAATAGAACGCATTTTGCGATTAATAATAATTATATCACTTTATCATTGGTTTGATTATTAGACTTATGACTAGTTTTATGCGATTATTGAACTTAAATATAGAAATATTTCTCCAAAGGATTGAATAGAGTTTGCAATAGATTTGAAAATATATACAAAAATAATGATTCGATGTTTTGGGGAAACGATTGCAAAACAAAAGTCTATATAAACAACAGTTTGATTACCCAACGACTTGAAGGCGTCCTTCTCTTCACGTCTGGCGAAGTCATAGTGCGGTTCGTAATGTCCGCCAATGCCATAGTTGACGACTTGTAGTTCTTCGGCGGTTCCCAACTCCAGACCCGTCACATCACTGATGCGCTGTGAGATTCGCTGTACGACCCGGTGCTCTCTGTTAGTAAGCCAAGCGCTCTTCGAGATGCGATACTTGGCCACTTCCAGATCGCCGGTCACAGAGTTCTGAACCGTCGCTCTCTTGAGCTTAGGTTCGGCCAAAGTCTTCACGACTTCTATCTCACTGTCGGACAGGAAGTCATGGAATATAACGATCTGAGGCTTCTTATAGGCCTCTTCCACTCGGAAGCGGCTCAGGCGCACAGAGGGCTTGTCCTTCGTGTTCAGGTGGAAGCAGACCAGTTCCGACTCAATCTTCTCACTCAAGCGCTTCTCCGCTCTACACAACGCCTCATATGTCTCCCGTTCCGTCTCCTCGACTGACCACGACTTGGATGACTCAACTATGGTCTGGTCTAACGGCACGTCTCCATCGCCGTCGTCGCCCCTCTTCTTAGTGGTCGACGTTTGGGACAATTCCTTCTGATAATAATCTACGTTACCGTAAGCTCTGGGATGATCCGGATGTAACTCAAGCAACTGATGGGTCAGTTTCAGTGCTTGTCTAACGTTCCCCCTCTGGTATGTAGAGAAGGCCAAGTACTCCAAAATAGTCACTTTATCGGTGTTCGTCTCCTGCACCGACTCCTCCTTCTCCAAGCGATCCAACGCCTCCTGCATCCAGAGGACAGTGTGGTAGTAGTCCTGATTGACGTAGGCCTGTCTCCCGAGTTCGAAGCAGTCGTTGGCCGTCAAAGACATTCGGGTTTCCGGCGGCCGAACCCCCGACTGGTCTTTCTTAACGCCGCGCATATCCCTTATGGGTATATACCCGTCCGCTAATGAACTCGTGTCCAACTTATACGTGTCCTGAAGTCGAAGCAGTGCTTCGGCCGCTCCTGTAGTCACAAAATATTTTGTTTAAAAATTCATTTCAATTAAAAGGATTTTCGATAAGATTTGTCTGAATTTGACATCAATTGTAATCAAATGATCAGAAATTGAATTAATCTATGAATTAATGAATGAATGAATAATTAAATGCCTGTCAGGTCTTCAGCGGACGGGAAGGTCTCGTTCTGCTGCAAGACATCGATTATATGTTTTTTATCCGAATTAATCAAATACTCGACGAGTTTCCAGTCAGTGGTCAGTCGTTTGACCAGAAGGTAGGCATTGATTGGATTCGCTAAATACGAGTCGACGTCTTTGGAAGCGATTGAATTGAGATCTGAATAGTGTTTCGTCAGTTGTTTGAGTTGAGACAAGCGCTGCTCTTCTGCCGACAGATACTCTTCCAAAGAGCCGACAATCAGTTTCTCGGTATTCAATAGTTTCTCCAAATGTACTAAAGCTGTGAATAATTCAGTTCTGATTAACGGAGTTATGAATAAGAGTTCAAACAAACAGAACAACAATTGTGTCAATGCTTTCATTGCAATAGCGATTCAATGGCCGATCACTCTATCGGTGCGACCAAAGGGTGCGGTCTTTGCGTATAAATGTCTGAATATTTGCTTCAATTAATTGAGTTTTTATTTATTTAATAAAAAATTCATAATATTTTAAATGAATTTCCGGTTATTTGCTATAAATTGCTTCAATTGTTATACGAATTGAATATAATATGAATTGATTTATACATTCAATACATTTATAGCAAATATCAGACTCTTATCGGCCGTTCATTGCCTTCATTCACATCACTGGTGAACACATTTTTTAGACATCTTTTAAATCTTTGTTTATTTAAAAATCTTATCAAAACATTGAATGCATTCAAGAAATACTATAAATAAATAATGGCTTAAAAACTATTATATAATTGGGTTTAGAAGTGTTGCAAAACATGTGAACATTATTTGTTAGTCGTTTAGCATATGATCTGTTCATACAATTAACGTCTGATTTCTTGTGAATCCCTTTCATTAGAGTTAACGCCAAAAATGTTTTATATGTTTGACGTTATTTGCATTCATTCCTGAATGTTCTGGAAATGTCTTCAATCGATGACATCATTGTATTGATGAGCCATAAGAGCAGTGAATATACGTAAACATTGAACGCAATCGTAAACAAAGATTAAATTGATTTTTAAATACAAATTATAATCAATTGATTTGTTTGATTGCCAATCAATCGACTCATTGACCCAATGCTTGATTGACTACAGAATGTCTTTACGACAAAACCCTTTCGATGTCTATAAACAGATTTTGATTCCTTTGCTCGAAGAGAATGGCTTTGAACTGATCGGTCGATTGGAGGACAACTCCGATGAGAACCGACTCATAAGTCGGCACCGATTCGTACGGCAGACGCCTATTAGACCTCAATTCTGGGAACGGAATGTGTGGCCAGAGGTGGATGTGATCGGCATTCCTATGGGTCAGAACTTTCTGGTAATTCACGCGAATGTCTGCCAATCGAGTGAAGACACCGTCAAGTGCTATGTGAAGACCAAAGAACCCACGGATCGGATTAGAGGCAAACTGATGGACGCATTGGTCGTAAAACTGATTGAATTGCTGTCGGTTTCGATCAATGATCTGCCCCTCGAACTCAAGTTCAGAATCTTGTCGTTTCTGTCGATCCAATCGCTCTTCCAAATGACATTAGTCTCGTCCTTCTGGCGCACAATCACTTTGGACGACCAGTTGTGGCGACTTATGGTCAAACAGGACTTCCCGGCCTTCTATCACAAAGGCATCGAAGGTTTGTTTGCTTTGCTTTGCATTTCATTTCCAAAATAGTCTAAAGTTTTTCAAAGCATTCAATGTCTGACCAAATGATTGAATTTCAGGCCAAAACTGGAAGTCTGTATATAAGGACGCCTTTCGGAACCGAAAGCTTTTAGAGCGCCGTAAGTCGTGGGCCACCCGAGGACTGCCCTCTTCCTTAATATTTCCAGCACTGCCTCCCAGTCCACCACTGCTGCCAATTCTAGGCCCGCCAGTTATGCCGATGCTTCCACCGCCGCCTCCTTTCTTCAGAGATCTGGTGCCGGAAGAAGTGAGGAATGCCTTCCCCCATATTCCTCGACATAACTCCATAGCCCGACCCCTAATGTTCGGTAATCCCCACGACTTCGATATTGGCTTCTGATCTAAAGTATGTGACAATCATTCGGACAGTCTTTGGCTTTCATTAGACAACTGCTGACAGTATTTGAACTCAATTTCTGTTTTGCTTTCAATACTATTAATCCGTTTGGAAATGATTTGTGAAATAATATAATGTATTGTAAATCCGATTAAAACTAATTTCATTTTAATTGTAATCACTTTTCGAATCTCTAATAAATCATTAAATCTTTAAATATTTCGTAATTTTATTCAATTGAACGACAATTTTGTTTTGATTCGACTCTTGTTGTAAACGTTATTAAGAACTGCAGGGAAGGGATGCCTATATGAGTCGTATACCAATGTATCCCATCTGACAATTAAGTCGCAAAATCAATGGATCCAATCGAGTGAGAAAAGTGAGTGCCTCTGAAAACAGCAAAATTATTTGACCCGAACAGAATCAGGTTTGAAAATGAGAAGTTAAACCTCTTGGGGTCCAGTTGTTTGGCTATCACTGGCAAAAATATAGTTATAAAAGGCTTGAAAATATCCACTTCCGCATCTCTGGTTTAATTAGGACTTCAAAATGTGACAGCTCAATATTGTTGATTTGCCCAGACACTAATTATATACTGTATATATTTTGTAATACAGACAGACACAGATACTATTAATTATCTGATTATACTGTATAAATAGATTAATACAGAGTCGACTAATAACATAAATAGATTCGTAAAGTTTTATGCAATAAATTCTAATTATATAAACTGAGTCAGGTCAATTGATAAAATATTTCTAAATAACAATGATTAACATTTCATATTAGATGTTTAGTGTCGTTTACCTTGAAGTTTCTGACTTAGAACTTGAAATTAGTCTTATTTTAATCATTTATTTGGGTTTATATGAATTTTGAAAATTAACAAAAAAATAATTGAATTAAAAAGCATTCCTTGAACTCTACTTTTCCGGTCGGCTATTGTCGAAAACAGTTTGATTTTTGATGTATTGCAAAGACTATCAAATTTAAGACAATAATTGCAGTACTTTTATGTAAATATCACACACGAGAACTCACGCAAAACTAGACATGGATTTGGTTTTCGGAAACCGTAAAAAATTACAAAATTTTACAAAATCATAAATAATTTGAACTCTGTATAAATTAATTCTAATAATTATTAATTATTACAATAAGTATTGTCCGCTTATTTGCATTTGTAGACCGAATTCCGATTATATCAATATTATATTATTTCCATTATTGGAAATCAGATAACATAAGAATAAAATCATTTCTACTCTAAACTAATTATAGCTTTCGTTTCCACTTTTTGTCAGTCAATTAAGTCATTCCTCCACAGAATTGCTTAAATTAGTTACACTTTTTTTTTAAAGAAAAGAAAGTTTTTTTTAACAATCTTTTGTCGAAAATTTTGTTACAAAACTCATGAATCATATAAAAGTCGAAATCAATTATCAAAACTAACCATTCTTTGAGAAATATCTTTTTTGTCTGAAACTAAAAGTTATTTTCATTTACTTTAGAAATATATATCTGCTGTAAATGTTTGTCAGTTTTGAGAAATTATGAATAAATTTCTTCTTTTGCTTCTATTTGTGACCATTTGTATTGTAATAAGTAGTGTAAGTGCTCACCACGTTGGCCATGGCATCGGCATTTATGGCAAAGGTCTGGCCGTCGCTAAAGGAGTTGGGGTCAAGAAAAAACTGATTGCTCTCAAAAAGCTGAAGAAATTGAAGAAAATTAAGAAATTGAAGAAAATAAAGAAACTGAAGAAGCTGAAAGCACTGAAAAAGCTGAAGGCCTTGAAAAAACTTAAGAAGCTGAAAAAATTGAAATTGCTCAAAGGATAAGTATGTATGGTTTCTCCTGGATGCAATTCCTCTGCATAAGTATCTATCTATTGAATGCAAATATTTTTGTATAATTTTTCTTTTCATTTAATTCATATTCAATTATAAGTTATTATCAATTTTGAATAGTTTTTGATATTTTATCTTAAATTTGTTTAAAATTTTTTTATTTCCAATGTATTTCTAATATGAATTTTAAAATGTAGTTAACACTAATTTTTATCAAATACTGATGCATTTGATTTACTTAAAGCACTTTTTTATTGAATGCAAATTATTTGTATTGATTTTGTAATTCTGTATACAGTATTAATACGTCTTAAATGTGAATAAAAACAATTTATTTTTTAAATTAAATTACATTTTGTTTGTTTTCTTCAAAATATTACATAAAAATAATTTTATAGTACGAGAGAAGACATAAATTATTGCTTTTATCCATTGATTTGAATAAAATTTAATAATTCAGAACTGTATGATTTGCAGTAAGTATTATTTGTATCAAAAACTACCTGTGCACATTTTATAGACATCTAAAAAGATATCGATGCCGATTGATTTGGTCAGGTTAATCTCGCCTGATAACATTGATTTACGCCCGGTTCCATAGGTCAGGAAAATAAAAGCTTTTCATTTAAATATCGAAAATTATAAAATTAATAAAAAAAATTTTAATCAACTTTAGGTAAGTTATAATGGCTTGGGTTTGATGAGAGGGATAAGCAATTGAGCCGTTATATTGAAATTGATCAGTGTTTTCAAGTAATGTAAGTTTGCAGAGCTCTTCCAATTTAGACCAACTCTTACTCTGTATTTGTGGTTAAGATATTTTGGCCATATTTACTGATTTGTTTGTTCAAGTTTACTGATCTAATACTGGTATATACAGTGAGTCACTTATTCTTCGCTTTTCTTACTTCTCTTATACTAAACAAATAATTCAATTAAATATATTTGTTGCGGAAGTGTCTGGCCTTTCGAGAGACCACTTATGCGAATCTCCTGAAACGGCACAGATATTGCGCTCGCATTCAGTGTCACTCAAAATGTCATTTAAATCTTAATTTATATAAAAAGCTCAAACAAAAGCATAAGAACTGCGAAATAAGAAGTTTTTTTTTTCATTAAAAACTTATATTATTTACTGAAGTGTTTGGAGAATATTTCAATCATGAGGTTTACGGTATGTCTAATGTCTAATAGTATTTAATATATTTATATTAAATTTAATATATTTTCTATCGATTGTGTCATACATTTTCAATAGTTTTTGATAATGTTTGCGATACTAACTGTGTGTTCGGCACAGTTCGGGGGCAATTTGGGCTTTGGTTCGACTGGATTCGGCTTAGGAACCGGGGGCGGCAACGGCGGCGGTGTCGGCGGTGGTTTTGCTGTTGGCCGTGGCATCAGTTTCGGCCCGGGAGGTGTTAAGACTGGCGGCTTTGGACCAATCGGTGGAATTTTTCCGTTTTTCGGCCGATAATTAATAATATTCAGTGAAATCTTATTTTTAAACTTTTTATTTGATTTACATTTTGTATTAATATAAAGAACTATTCAATATATGGATTGGATTTGTATTTAAATTTTAAATTCTTTTATATTCTTATTTCATTGCATTCAATGACAAAAACTCAACAAAAAATAAACACTAAAATTATTTTTTATTTTATTCATTAGTTTTATTATTTAATCAAGTTTTCACTTTTTTGTAAATTTTACAATATCTGAGTAAAATTCGGAGTATTCATGTCCGGTGAATTTATTCCAGGATAATTTATTGAATATAAAGCAAATCAAAAAATATACATGTATATAAATTGTATATAATATCATATTTGAATTAATTTGTTATTTTCAAAAATATTCATTTCCTGACAACAATTATTGAAGCGTTTATTATTATTTCTCTATATTCAGGGACAAACAAAAATATATTTTATTCATAAGTCAATATTTATTATTACTCTCACTGAAATTTCAAAATAAAATACCAAGATGATTTTATGGTTTATGATTAAAAGCATATAAATTAATAAGCATGCTCATTTTCATTTGAACTGTCAATAGGTTTACATTTGCATATATTCTGACTGTAATTGATAGCAAACATAATAAAGGATTTGATTGAATCGTATAACTATAGTTGGATCTGATTTCATGCAAATAAGTAATAAAGGATTGAAGAAAAAGTGGACACAAAATGATTAAATGATTCACAGCTTTCTGTCTCTCATTCACTCTTTCTATTCTATATATATTATATTTCAATTATCTGACAGAGCAGTCAATAAGTTTGCATAATATCAATAATAGATTGTAATGGTATTAAAATAATTATAAGTATTTTCACTTATCTTGGTCACAACGACAATTGATACAAAGGGCAAGCTTAATTACAACCTACTGTAGAATTCCTGTTAATATAAACAAATGCCTGCAATGCAATGCATATTTCACTTGAAAACATGAGAGCCTTTCTTGGGTTTCATACCATGTCTTGCATAGAAGCAAATAGGCATTGAATAGAGTGTCTCATTTGTAGACAAGACTCTGTTGATAAAAGACACAGTTAGTGTCCGAAACTGTCCAGAATATACACGTTCTGTATCAATTGTCGTTGTGACCAAGATAAGTGAAAATACTTATAATTATTTTAATGTTTTCTCACGACTCAAAAATTGAAAGAAAGATTGTAAAGGTTTTAACCACAGTTTTAGGCGAGAATTTCTATTGAACTGACAAATCTATTTCCATTTAAAATGGGTTAGGGATGTCATGCAAATACTTTAAAGCCAATCCATTCAAACATTCAAAGTGGCTACAAATTCACTGAGTTTTTATAAACGGCACTGGTATCCTCTCTGGCCGCAGTAGCATTCTAGTTTTGTAATCAGAAAAATTATTCTATCGATAGCCGGCACAATCAAAGAATATTCTCGAATTTTTTCGGTCAAATCAGAGATGAATTCTATTGCTCTATTGTGAACATGCTAATTTTATGTTTAACTGTAGAATTGCCCCCACCTCAGAATTTTCTATACTTTGCTCATTAATATCGATCATTAAAATAAGTTTAAAATCCAATAGAAAACACATTGAATTCATTGACAATTATATCGAATTTATTTAAATAATATACAAATTTTAATTTATTCGTTTATTGAGACACCCGGACACAATTTAACGATTCAATAAATTAATAGTTTCAAATATGGGTCAAGATTTTCCATAGCTTGAAGTGTTTCAAAATTTTCATACTTCTACTTAGCCAGGACAAAATGAGCTGTTTTCCCCTTATTCTAAATTCTCATTGATATTAAGTTATCTGTCAAATGAATATTGCAGATCATGTTTACAGGGGTTAAATTATAAGGAATGTTGCAGGGAGGTCAACATTTGATCGTCTATATCAATGTCATAGAATGCGAGCCAATAACTCTGTAGTCATAGTAGTCTCGCACAATTCAATTTGATAATACTGTATTAATGTTGGCGTTGTGTAACTCAAGACAGTTAAGCAGTAGAGCAGTTGAGTTGAGCTCATATTTTCATAAGAATATGATTAAGTCATATATCGAACAATAAATGACTTTGTGTTCCAAATGATCTCATTTTACTACATATTTGATCGCTTGGAACAGAAATAAAGATCAGATCTAATGGTAATATTAGTGATGATCCACGACTTCGATACCTTCCTTACTATTGCTATGGTTTAACTGTATTAGACGTTCGCGTAATTCATTGCGATCTAATGTAGTGCTGAGTCAAACGCAGACAACAGAGCAGAGAATAGGACCCAAGAATAGGATAATCCGATTAAGCGCTGAAAGAGATGAGAAGACGACTAACGCTAAGTGATTCCTATGATATCATCGCTTTTGGTGCTGACAGCCATTCAGATCAGTTATGCGGATAAATACTATTATAGCCGATGCCATACAACGCATAGCAAAGATTAATATTACAACAGAGACTGACTATAGGCTCACAGATTCAGTGCAATCAAAAAACTTGAATTCAGAAACATTTTGTTTGGCTATAAATTATATTATATTTTCGATGATATGTATTCTCAAGTCATTCAAATTCAATGAAATATTACTTCATTTTTCAAATTTAATGAATTGCTTGAATCAACAAAATTCTTATGTAATTCACAAAATTCTTTAAATTATTATTAAATAAATCGATTTGCAAAACATGAGCGCGAGCTCAACAATGACAGTCTAACGCTTTAATGACCAAGCCATGATCAAAATCTGAAATTCGTATATTATTTGGTCATTCTTTCGGTTACGAAAAATATCATTAACCAAATTGAGTTTTTAGCCGCAAATATCACACGACTTCCGGAGTCCATAAATAATTAAATAGTTTGCAGAGTTGCAAAAATGTTCCGGCTATGTATTGAGATTGCAATACCCATAAGAAGGAAAATGTGATAAGTTAAGGACAATTCAATCAATTTTCATCACCATATTTGTCATTGAGATTACCTAGATCTCCTTGTTTCAAGATGAAAATCAGAAACTGACTCAGGCTAGATCCTAAGGTCTTTGAACTGTGCATCTCTGGATTAGCTCAGATCTAAGCACACGTCGACTGCATTGTATAGTTAGTCACTAATGACTGCTCAGCGCTATTACACAATAATTATTACTTTTCGACACTTTTGGTTCGGATAAGTCTAACCGGAAATTGTGGTCATTATTGTCATTATTGTATCCATGAATGAGAGCACAATTTATTGATCGCATTATTGAGATTAGAATCACATTTTGTAAATATATTATACAAATAAATACTCTTTTATTGATTTGATTTTGGTTCAGGTCTTTTCATCATTCATTCACATACTGTTTGTAATCCATGTCATGTCTCACACCTACGAGTTAGTCATATAAGACAGGCCCGGCCAGCCTTCATTTAGGGAACTAAATAAGTGTTCGTTGCTTATAGTGGAAATTATGATCAAGCAGAAGCTAATGTT
>JAQIWA010000484.1:0-30823 GCA_034693305.1 Eueremaeus valkanovi
GCTTTTTATTATTAATTATTTTATTATTAATTCTCTTTATATACATATCTATGAGAAAGTGTTTTGCAGTCAAACTCCTTATTGTAATCATTGCGACAATTATTTGGAAAAAAACTCTTATTTTAATGAAAATTATTTTATTTCTATAGCAAAGCTAAAGCAGAAAAGCGATAAAAATCATAATTACCAAGGGAGCTTATGCTATAAAAATTTTCTACATAATTAATGATAGTTTAAAAAATAATTTTTTAGTTTGAGTTCTCATAAAATATATTGATTTTTATTTTGAATTAAAACTAAGTTTGCTTTACGTTTATTTCAAATAATATTTTTAATATTGATTTCATTATTCTGCATATAAAAATTGACCTTGACATTAGTTTTACTCTAGTTATTTTAAAGTAGAATTTGTGCGTAATTTTAATGTATGATAAAAATCAAAAAACAAACGATCAAGATAAATACTTCCTATGCATAATTGGACAAACATTAATTGTACATGTTTAAATTATAGTCATCCTGGTCATGCATCTTGGCCATCCTTATTATACACTTAAAATATTTTGAAAATTATGAAATTCAAGTAATTTTATATAAATAATAAAAAATCTGAAAATTAATAATAAGACTCAGATCTCACAGATTATATTGATTTCTAATTAAAATCTATTCGGAATATAATTTGCTTTTTCTTCAAATAAAAATATATCGAAAATATTGCCAGATATGACCAGAGGTGACCAGAGATGACCAAAAGTGTGTTTATAATTTCAAAATATTTTTTTATTCTTAACAAAATTAAAATTAAAACTTTGAAAATTATGATTATTCTTCTTCAGATGAACCCGACTCATTTGATACCAACAATAAATGACAATGGTTATGTTCTATGGGAAAGCAGAGCTATAATGCGCTACCTGTGCAACCAATACGCACCGGACAGTACGCTATATCCGAAAGATCCGAAACAGAGAGGAATTGTCGACCGAATGCTTGACTTCGATATGACTTTCTATAAGTCTTTGAAAGAAGGACTGGTATTATAGACATAGAAATTGAAATAATTTTAATAAGAATTAAAACTAATTTTTCTTTTAAAAGATCGTTAAACTGATTGGTATAGAGCCGACTGAAGACAGGGTCAATTTATTTCAGAATTATTTGAAACAATTGGATCAATTGATTGGTGACAATAAATATTTGACCGGAGCTGATTTGACTATAGCTGATCTGTCAATGATATCATTCACTGCTCGTTCGGAAGTATATGAATACGATTTGTCTGTTTATCCAAACTTTAAGCGCTGGTTGTTATCCATGCGAACAGAGTTACCATATTTTTATGAATTCAATACATTCAGTAAAGAATTTAAAAATCAATTCTTCGCTAATTCTAAGGATTATCTCAAAAGAAAATTATTTGATTGAAATGTATTAAAAAATAGAAATAAAATTTGAATAAAAAAATTATTAAAATACTCACAAAAAATGTTCTGATTATTGAAAATATTCTCAATTTTCTGGAAAGTTATCAAAAATCAGTGCCAAATTGTTTTCTCTGGCTCAATTAATATTAATCACAAAAAATAATCATGCATGCATTTTATATTAATACAGTAAAACCTGTTTGAGGACGCCTGGAGCAGACAAAACCCGGGTTTCACCTAAACCGAGGTTATAATCGCTAAAGCTACTGTTGCAGGGAATACGTGTCGCCTAAATCCGAGATACTTATAACTGGGTTGGACTGTATAAATAATATTATCATTCAAACTGTAAACTAAATTATAAACAAAATTTATTATTTTATTAGAAGTAATGTCATTCATAAATTGGTTATATATGACAATCCTATATTCTCGGTCTTTTATTTTTCATCTTGTAAGCTTTACACTCATTTTTTCATAACATGGTTAATTATAATGATTAGCATTATTGAATGCGAGTTACTTATAAACCGGTCAGACTGTATTTAGTATTTCCATTCAAACTGTAAACTAAATTATAAAGAAATTTAAATATTTTATTAGACATTATACCATTCCAGTAAGTAATATAAAAGTCAACCTATATATTCTGGGTAATTTATTTTTTTCGATCTTGTAAACTCTTATATTTCTTTCCTGGTTAATTATAATGTTCCATTAGGTAGTATTTGAACAGATTGCTCCATGTAATTTAATCTGGATGATAGATGACAACAGCAGCATTATTTAAAAGCAGAACTGTTATGCAATAACCTGTGCAACACATATGCGCCGGACAGTTGTGTACACAGAAATGATTCAAAACAGAGGGCATTAGTGGACCGATTACTAGCATTTGTTGAGACTTTGTATAACTTGTAAGTCTATGAAAGCGAATGAATGGTATTAAACATAAAAATATTTTTCATATAATTTTTTTTATCTAATTTACATAAAAGTTGATAATATGAACGGAGCTCAATTAAAAATTACCGAACTTCAGTACTTTTGTATATCCAAGGTCCTGAAGACTAACTATGATTCATCTGAATACTGAGACATTAAGCACTGGCTTTCATTCACACGAACAGAATTATCTTATTTTGTAGCAATCAATACAATAGCGCAGAAAGTGATGAATGAATTCATTAGTGAATCTGAAGAATATATCAGAGATAGGCAATGGGTCTGACGACAGGGGGGGGGGGGTTAAGCCGAAATATTTTCCCAAAAGGGGTACAATGAATCACATTTTTCGCACAAAAGTGCCCCCATTTTAGAGTTTTTTCCTCAAAATCATCGAAAAACAGAGGAGGGTATGCCTCAGCCAAAATCACAGGGGGGTATACCCCTATACCCCCCATTGCCTATCAGAGGAATATATTAAAACTTTATGACTGAAACACTCAATACTTGTGTTAAGATTGGATTCAAAATACAAATTAATAGAAAAAATAATTCATAAAAAATTTATTGATTATTATATAATTTTTGCATTTACTAAATGGCCAGGTAGGTAACTGGTTGGTTGGTTTTTATCTATTATTGTTTAATTATAAAAATATTTTTTATTGTATTTTATCATTTATTTTGTTAATAAATATTTTCTTCTTCTTTTTTTTGGGTCATTCAGTGTATTAGAAAAACTAATTATAATTTTCATAACGTTTTTATGTAATAGAAGTCAATTCAGAAACACATTAATCAGTAGTGAAGCCAATGTCCAAAAATAAATTATTTGTCATAAAATTCAGTTATATTTTTTGGAGATGAAAATGCATTAATCAGACAATTTTTTAGTATGAAAAGACTGCTGGAACAAGATAGAGTAATTGATATTTTAACTCCTATTCTAAGCTGGACATTCATATTTAAGAACTACGACAAATAAATATATAACTTATGAAAAATAAAAAAAGAAATATTAGCAATAAATTCACTGAAATTTTTAAACATTCTGATATGAGCAAGTACATCTATTAAGTATAATAAAAGCACCATTATAATTTATTCACATTCTTTTTTCTCATTTTAATGATACATTTATGGCTAAAATTATATACTCCTCTATTAAGACAAGTAAAGTTGAAAAATAATGAAAACAGTGTTTGAAATCATCATTACTTATCATTAATCTTCAGATTTGTCGCCAATTTGTCGGACATTTCTTTACTTATTCAACAAAAAAATCAGTCCTTATATAATAGCCTACAGAATGACTATTTGTCACCAATTGTTTAAAGGAATAAATGTTTGTTTCGAAGACTTCTTTATAAGAATTATGACTCAAATGAAAATTTCAAGAAATAATACAAAAGAAAAACAACAAAAAACAACAAAAAGTTTATAAAATAGATTAATATGTTATATAAATTTTCTGCTGGATAATAACTAATAAACGACATAACTTATTGAAAAGCCCTGTTATTTAACTGAAACTGCCGTATAATTGAATGATTGATTGTGTGCAAGGATTATAAACTGGGCAACAAATATAACAACATATCGATACTTCAGATCAATAAGAATTTTCAACAAAAGAATACAATATTTTCTTTCAATAATAAATACACAAAAATATTACACAATTTTTTCCATTCAATTGATCTGCTGTTCAGTGTATGACATATTGATTACAATGTTTAACAGCACTGAATAAAACGGATTGTTATATAAAGTTAGGATAAGAATAATTTATATGAGGAGAGAGATAGAGAGAGAGAGAGAGAGAGAGAGAGAGAGAGAGAGAGAGAGAGAGAGAGAATATTCTCTCTTAAACTATAGAATATTCTGTACTTATATATAGAGAATAATCAGCAAAACGGATAAAGTCAGCCCTTTTGCATCTGACAACAATATAGAAGTATAACTAGCACTTGCATTCTTAACTATAACTACTTGTGCACTCTACGGCACTGGTAGCATTGGAGAGTTTTGATTGAATGAGTGAACTGAAGGGTAAAATTGTTTATGAAGTGTACAGTTATTGATTTGATCGGTTAATAAAGCTTTCGAGTCTTTGTGTCAGTCTTTTGTTCACTGGCTATATGTATGTACTGTATGTGCACTAACTCTGTATTATTAGTGCAGAATTACATGTGCTGTGTGTTTGGGAGTACAGCCAAAAAGAAAATTCAGCACCAAATTAGTCACAACAGTAGAGACATATACTGTTAGGTCGTATACAATATAAGGACTGAAACTTAATTGTGTTGACAAATGTTTGAACGCTTTGTTTTAATTAAACAAATCTCTCTCTCTCTCTCTCTCTCTCTCTCTCTCTCTCTCTCTCTCTCTCTCTCTCTCCATCCTATGCCTTACAGCCCAATCAATTCAAGCCATTCCTCTATCGGTATAATTCTAATTCACTTCATATCAAGAGAATGCCATAAAAATAAGCATGGCCATAAACTGGCATGAGCTCGCAATATTAAAACATGGTAATAAATATAGATAATTAGCTTTTTTGCAACGGGTGGAATGATCTAGTATAAGCTGCATTAAATATTTATTCTAGCTAAAATATTTGTTTGTTAATGTAAGCTCTTTGTTGGTTTTTTGTGTATTTCAATCTTGGTATAAATCTGATGAATTCTTGAGTTCAGTTCTCTCTATATTCTCAATCAATTTTGATTTAATAAGCAATTAGTTCGTGTCGTTCACCGATTTTTTTTCTTAATACACATTTGCTTTGACTGATCATTAGTTGAACAGAAAAAACATAATATAATATAAGACATAAATCATTGATAAGAATAATATTCATCAGAATTTCTTTTTTATCCTATCATAGCATCAGAATTACAATTAGAGATATGAAGAGAAAATAAAAAGAAAATTACAATGAATTCTATTTATTATTATAGTAGTGGAGACACACTTCTGGCCACAACCAATAGAAATAGAGCGCTGAATATTGGTTGCTTCCAGAAGTGTAAATTAAGAAAAATTGGAAAACGGTTTACGATTTCAATAAATAATTTTCATTTCAATGAAATCTGATATTCAATTGAAAATTACTGCCCATTTCTATTTTGAAAATAAATTCAACCTGGACAAAATTTATTATTCATTATGTGGCATAACAAATATGTAGTGGCGTTACACTTCTGGCAGCAACTAATATTCAGCTCACTTTTTGTTATTGATTGTCGCCAGAAGTGTAAGGCCACTACATATTCGTTATGCAATATAAAGAATGACAAATTTTGTTCAGGTTGAATTTATTTTCCAAATAGAAAAGGACAGTAATTTTCAATTGAATATCAGATTTCATTGAAATGAAAATTATTTATTGAAATCGTAAACCGTTTTCCAAACTTTTTTATTCCTGTTTTTCATGAATTTTTTCTTTGCATTTGATTCGGAACAGAAAAGTAGAATAAAAATAGAATAAAAATCTTAATAATATTGAAAACTCGGAGCAAATATTGATAATGCAATCGATTGTCAGTGAAAGTAGACGTGAGAACCGAAATACTAGTGAAACGAATGCCAAAGACTTGTCAATTCAATTGCAGACTTATTCTTGAATTCTATAGCAGTTTATACTTTATATGCAAAATACTGGGGAATTGGATCTCATTTTTCGCATATCATTCTTGTCCTACAAATTCAATACCTTTTGAACACAATATTGATTGACGTCTGGGCTCTACACACATAATAATAATAATAATAATAATAATAACTTGGAGTATATGTGCGTAAAAATTATTTCAAAATATGATTCCGTTCCTCTCATCTGTATTTACTTGATTTGAATTTTTTTTCCAAAATCTTTGAGAAAAATAAATATATTTTTTTCCAATTTTATTCGTTTTACAATTGATATGTCGTTCAATGCGTTCAAGCCTTAAACGAATGATAAAAATAATTGATTTCATAATTGAATTGATTTAATAATAACTTTCAGTTTGTTTGAGTAGTTTAGCAAAAGTTTCGAATAATTAAATTGATCTCAAATTCATTCATAATATTTAGTCTCTTATGTGAACAGAATATTGCTCTAAAATGTAGCCTAAAGTCAAATAAAATTATTATTATTATAATTATTGATATAATTCTCACTGATATTATTTGAATATTTTCACACAGAAAATGTTAAATATTTTTAATCTGCTTAATGACAAAATACCAAACAAGCACTAAATTCCTTGACTGTACACACTGTTCGTCCATTAATTAAGAGTATGTGAACTAACCGTATGTTTTGCTGTGAATTAATTTATTTATGTTTTGCCGAAACACTTGTTTTTCGTGTGAAATATACGTAAAGTTTTAGAAAATAGGCTATAATTGGGAAAACTCTTTTGTATTTAATTAATTAAATTTTTGCTCATCAGTAGTGATCAGACTATGCGTACACTGAATGATAAATCTGTTTTTGATAACATTTTACGTTAGCTTTACATCATTTTCAGTACAATTAGAGTCAAGTATTCAGAATAATCAGAGAAAGACATCATTTTATTAATTAATAGAAAAATATATTTTTGTTTATCATTTATCTGTATCGCTGATCATTATAAACTAACCCTGCACTCCACTTTAATTAATTCGCTATAATCAAGGAAGCTTATCTAAAATAAGGCTCAAATTACGCATTGATAAGAAGCTATTTGTGTTATCAACTCATCAGTGATAAATGAATGGCTGTTATCACTGTATTTTAAGATGATCAAGCTCATTTGTTTATAAAAACTTAAACTGATTAATAACGGTAATTTGAAAAATAAAAATAAATATTAACTAGTCCACCCGTTTAATTTATCCTATTGTGCAATTAAAGAATAATTTATCAATGTACAGACATGTGTTATATAGCATGATCATTTTTTAATACGATATTAAGCAAGAAGTCTCTATTTAATATTAGGGATGTGCAAGGTCTGCACGGAATGTATAGGGAAGGGTATAATGGCGAATATCTAGCGCAAAAACAGTGTTAGATATTTTGCCCATTTCAAAACTTAGCTGGCATATTTTGTCTATACCCCCATGCACATCCCTAATTTAATATTAGCCATCAAACTTTTTATGCACACTTTTATTCCTATTTTCAAATGATTTTATTTCAAACTTTACTTTACTGTCTGTCTGTATCCAAAGGCGATTTAATTTATTTTTCAAAGTAGTCGTCAATTCAGTGCATATTCTGTTTTGGAAACGGCTTTCGAGAGGAAAATAAATACAGAGAAGAAGAATAAGCAGAAAAAAAGTTCACTATTTTTATGAAACTCACTCAACATCTGCTACCTATGCGAGCACTGAGTTGAGTATAACATAATTTTTTGAATGAAAGACAAAATACAAGTTAAGCCTTAAAAATGAAATTGGATTCAAAATACTCACTCAATACTAACGCACATACACTTCGGCTCCCATTCCTACTACTATTCACTTCCTATTCCCCAAACTCAACAAAATTGGTGCTCATCTCAGAACTCAGTTCACTATAATTTTATGATATATTTTATTTTTATTTATAGTTTTTTTCCGTTGCCTTACAATAAATTGCAGTAACTTTGCACTGGAATGGCCAAGGGTGTGCACAGGAAATTGCTAACATGTTACATTGAAATAAATCAAATTTTTTATTCTTGAAAACCGGTAATTCTGTCCGTCCATTTGTCTGCCTGTCCGTCCACAATTATTGTATTTTTAATTATTTTAACTTTTACTTGGTGAATTTAATTATTTAAAGTTGAATTCCTATGTATTTTAATACAAATTTAATGAAATATTTTTTATTAATATTTTTCTTTTCAAACATTTTCTCTGTTCTTATGCAAAAAAGGGAAGTTTATGATGAATAATCTAACCTGGATATTATATAGAATTTAGTGAGCTTGCACATATCTGGCTTTCAGTAAATTAAATCTCTAATATACTGAAAGTCTGAACTTTATGTACAGACATATAAATAACAGTCAATCGAGAAAAACATTTTGCCAACAATTTTGTTGAATTGTTATACAGTTTAGAGTTAATGTCAACCAAACTATAAAAATAATAATAACTTTGTTTTAGGTTTAATACTGTAATACAGAATATATATGGAAAGCGGACACAAATTATTTTCAGTTAAGGCCAATTGTGTTTTGTGCCACACAAACAATCCGAACCATTTCACTGATGTTTTAAAATAATATAATAAACATTTTGAATAAACATTTCGGGTTTGAGTATAAAGACATTTATTTTTTGTTTTTCGTCTGAATTTCCACTAAAAATGATTATATTTTTTTGCCTTAACTTTGATTTTCAATTTGAAGATTATTTTCTATAAATGTTATTATATTTTAAGTTAAAAATATAAAATGAGCTTTTTACTTTAGCTTGCTTGTTCGAAATCATAATTAACTTGGTTAAATTAAATTTACTATAGTTTACATTAAGAATAAAAGAAGAAAAATGTGAAAAATATTGATTTAAAACACATAAAAATATAAATATTTTGCGAATACTTGTAAATCCAATTGAAGTTTAGGTCAAATACAGAGCTATTGCGCAATCAGTTTAGCCATCATTTATGTCTAACTTCACTCTAAAGACTGAAATACTATTTATTTTCTTATCATTCAATTATCTCAAATGATTTTTTTTCCAGAAAAAAATATGAATTTTTGGTCATTTATTTGGTTTTTTCATATAAAAAGTTCAGACTTTTTATAATAGGGTTTATATAATGGATTGAAACTTATTTTTTAGGTTAAATTTTTATCGCTCTTTCGGGAAATTTATTGAAATCCCTTAAAACATAAAATATATTCTTGTTTTGGATTAAAAAAGTTTAAGCTATAAAGAATTTATCTCTGTACATTTAAACATGGTCAATTGAACAAGATTACATTAATAATAATAATAAAGGTCAAAAAATTAGTTCAACAATTTAGATTAGAAAGTTCTTTATTAATTATGTGAAAGTTCTTTATTAATCATTTGAAATTTGTTCTTTATTAATTATGTGAAAATTGTTCTTTATTAATTGCGTGAAAGTTCTTTATTAATTTTGTGAGAATTATTATTTATTAATTATGTAAAATTTGTTCTTTATTAATTATTTGATGCTAGTTAATTTTTATCATTTTTTTATTTAAAATACTAGCATAAAAATTAACTTGACACCTTATGCGGCAATATTTACCATTAATATTTATTAATTAATTAAGAAACAAATGTATCCTCATACAAATATTTTACTGCTTTTTAATCTGGCAAAGATCATATCCGGAAAAAAAATTTCAAAATCCCGAATAAACAGTTTATTAATAAACATAAGTGAAAGTGAAAGTTAAAAAACATTTCAAATAACTTAATCGTTAAATATATTCACAGATAGTATCGATCGATATATACTTAAACGTGATTTAACTTAAATGGCTTTAAGACTACTCTATCGACTAAAGCGAAAACTTATCCATTATTTGGATTAAAAAAAAGTTAAACTAAATGGCAATACATTAGGCAGTGTGTAAATTAGCATGCTCTTAGTATAATCACTAGCGATTAATCAGGATAACATTGATTTAATAGCCAATGATTACGTCTGTAAACACTATTTTCCGGTTTTATTCAATAAATTTCAAACATTTTTCGCAAAACTTATACTTAAGTTAATAGAAAAAAAGTGAAGATTTCTTATAGTTATTAAATGCAAATTAATTGTGTTGAGTGATTAGATACACACCGTTTACTTATCAGCATCTATTTAGTTTTTTCATTTAATTTAATACTGGTTAATTTATTTTAATAGGTGCTGAGCACATAAACTATGAAAATTATTATTTATAAAAAGTTTTGAATAAAAAATTTTTATTCTTATTAATAGTCGGCAGAAAAAAGGTGAAAATTGAATGCGCGTGCTCAAATATGCAAATTAAATTTTATATAAAAATTAACAATAAAAATTATGTACTTGCATTGATTTTATTATAGGGTGAACTTGTCTATTTTTAGTCTCTTGATAAAATAAAGAGTAATAAATGCATGATTTTCTCAATTCATATAATTTGGAGCAATGGTCCGCAGGTTCCAAAAATAGCTTGAAAAAGCAAGTTGAAATTTATGCTAAACGCATATGAACTTGTTAGCTCAAGATCACTCATATCCAAAAAAATATTACTAATTAAGTGTTGTTTGAAAACTAACGAATAGAGTATTCTGTGAGTCGTCTCAATTTAATAAATAACTTATTTCAAGTTATTTCTATAATAATTATATTATTCGCACTCAAACCTCATATTATAAGTAATGTTTTATTTGTATGTCTCTACAAATAATTAGGAAAACATACTGTCAATATACTGGCAAAAATGCGTTTGCATGATTTGGAGCAATTTTTTCAATAGTTTCAACTATGATATAAACGAATCCGCGCGCGCTTTTATTCAACTACTTTGTCCGTAACATAATTAATAAATAATTTTTTAAATAGTGTTAAAAAAGGAATATTTTTTCATAACTAATAAATAAAGTAAACTTTGTTTTTATTTCATAAATAATTCCGGCAATTTTTATTCATTTAATAATTTATACATGCTAATTCTAATAATCTACGCCAATTTATGCGGCTTTCTTGTCGTAATCATCGTCTTTCTTATCATAGTCATTTTTCTTATCTTTCTTATCGTCTTTCTTGTAATCGTCGTCATCATCATCATGGTCATCGTATTTGCCCTTTTTGCTCGATTTGCCCTCTTTTTTGTGCACCTTGGTCAGTCTCTCTTCTTTAACGCCCTCGATGATCTGGATGACCTTTCTGGACGGAGTGATGATTTCAACCAGCTCCTGGATAACTGGCTTGGTCACCTCATGAACCAGTTTGTGTGGCTCGTCCTTGGATGAGGACTTCTGTTCACTACCCTTAGTTCCCTTATGCTCTTGTTTGACGTATACGGGCGACGATTGGGTCTGGAACAGTATGTAGACCGGAAGGACACCGCCGGGCACTTCAACGTGACTTTCGGAGTTGTCTTCATGTGATTCGCTTTTGATTATTTCGGTATTACTTTTGGATTTCACCGGCAGTTCAATTGATTTGGTCTTGGAGTCATAGGGCGCACAGACGGCCACACCCACCACCAAAAGGAATACTGCAATCTGTAAGCAAGCATGAATAAATTAAGTATCAAAAGTAGCAAGGCTGAAAAATTTAAAAGAAATGAGAAAAATATTTTCAATTATTTGTTGAAAAAAATTATTGAATATTTTATAAATGTTTTTAATTGAGCATAGCTCAAATTTTTTTTCCGTTACCTTAATCATTTTCGGGAATAAAATCCTTGTTTGTGTGAAAACACTGTTTTGTAGTAAAAGTAGATTTTTAGAGAAACTCAACTGAAGTTTGAATGATTTGAACTGTGAATCCGACTCTTCTTTTATACAAAAAATTGTGCTCCGACTAAATCATGTTCAGAAACATTTTCCCATATGCTGTGAATTATTCAATTCGATTTTAAAAGTAGATTGCACATTTATCATCAATTAATTAGCAACCGTATAAAAAATACCACTTTTTTGTCTCGCAATCGTATTTACATTTGATTTCATTCGCAATCTTTTTGAGTAATCCTTATCTTAATTAAAATTTTTCCGGAAATAAATATTAAGTATTTTTTTAACACCTCATCACTGTTTGGCTCTCAATATTCAATGTGGGACAGTCTTCCTTAAATACCCTATATAGATTTGAAATATTTATGTGTTCCTGAATCACGAGAGAGGAGTCATATAATCATTAAAGTGCCAGAAAATAGTCTGTCTTTAAATGTTTGCTTATTATATGTAAGCTCTGTTGCAATTAAGATGATCACGTGCTCGTATAATGAGCAAGTGAACATTGATTATGGTTTGAAAGGGAGAGCAATAAATGAATAATAAATTAGAAGCGTTAGGTGGCCTCAGGTACATTTTGTATAATTTAAAGCTCATAGATGGAAAAGAGTTAAATTAGAATTTATTGCTTCTTGTATACATTAAACATAAGTTCAGAGATAGGCAATGTGTCCGACGACAGGGGGGGGGGTCGGCCAAAATTTTGGCCAAAAGGGGTGCAATGAATCAATTTTTTTCGCCCAAAAGTGCCTTATTTTCGAGTTTTTCCGCAAAATCTTCCAAAATTAGAGGGGGCCTTAGCCAAAATCCTAGGGGGTTTACCCCCTCTATCCCCATTACCTATCTCTGAATAAGATGTACTAGCTCAAATGATTCGGAAATGAATTTAATTATTTTATCAAGGGCTATTCAATTAACAAAAATGGACAGTTAAAAATTCTAATTCAATACTTGGCGGACACACTTCGCTATACCTACTTGCGCATAACGATAGTGGTAATTATTTTTCATTCTATATTAATGCTAATTTTATTATTTGAGCCTTTCTCAATTAAAATGGAGCTCTCATATTTCTCATAATCAATAATCTCTATACCAATTAGCATGGCTGAATTATTAATTATTAAACTTTAACCTGGTTTAAAATCATATCAATATTTATTATAATAATTATTTAAAATTAATTTCTAACTTAATTTCATTACTAATCTAATTAGGAATTACAAGATTTCGCTATTATTTTAATACATTATTTTGCGTTCACTACTAATCTAATCGTTTTGTTTGAATAACTTTCACTTTCTTTTTGGATTCGATAGTAAATCAAAGGAAAAAGAATATATAATTTTGATTTGAAGATCAATTAATCAATTAGCGTCTATAAATAAGCATGGTGACACAGAAAATTCTTTTTTGAATCTTCCTTAACAACATTTCCTACCATTTAATTAATGTATAATTAATTGAGTTTTCAATTGCAGTCGAAATACTTTGCGAAATGTTTAAAGTTTTTTAGCATTCATTTGAAGCGCATATCAAATGTTTATATTTATGAATAAATATTCATTTTATTATTTTTTACTAATTTTTCAATAAAAGCAAAAAATTTGTTGAATTATTGATTAAAACAGAAAGTTATGTATTAGTGGTGAACAGATGTTACGTTATATCTACTATTTTGAATGTGTCTGCGACACTACTACAAAAATACTGATCTGCAGAGACGGCTATTTTAGTCATATTTTAGTAACATTTTGTCTGATATAGTCATCTCTGCAAAACAGACCAATTTAAAAGAGTAGATATAACGTAAGATGGGATAACGACTGTTATTTTAATAATTAATTAATCAAAATTAATTTCAATAAAAAAGCAACCTAATCAGTTTTTATTAAAATCAATTAGTCGAGAATAATATTAATTCATTTTTAATCAAGATCAATAAATAATGCCTAGAAAAAAAGGGAAGACATTAATTGGAAATAATTAAAAAGAGTTATAATTATAAGCATTTGGGTTAAGATAAGTTTAATTTAATTGATTATAGAGGACATGTCATTTTTTATTAGCTTAATATAAGTGCATTCCATATGCGTGGGAAGGAATAGAACAAAAAATATCTAGTTCAATTTAAATATTGATATGAATATGAATATAAATGTATCAATTATGAAGTTAGATAAATTGCTAGTAATAAAATGAACAAGTTAAACTATAAACTTAATAAAACTAAGTAGATAATTTAGAAGAACACAAAGTGATTAATATTTGAATGTTCCTAGATTACTTTAAATAACACACTTCTCATAAATCTGGTTATCTTTGACGGAAAGTAATAAAATATTTACAATAATCTATGAATTGATGACATTTAATACGAGAGAGTCTAGCCTGGGTCATGTCATGCTGGGTCAGATGGACACGTTTGCAGTGTGTGAGCTTATAACTAGGTGATTATTTATTGACAACTCCCTTATATTTTCATATATAAATCATTACAAAACTCTTGATAATTCCTTAGTTACAGTATGAACCTAGCTCATAATTTTTGTTTTTAATTTTCACACTTTTTCTCTTTAATTCCCTAAAAAAATAGCAATTTTTCAGCAAATTATGATTTATTGAATAGGATTTATAAATCCTGTTCTCAAGACTTATATTAATGTTTACGCACTGTTTGTATAAAGATTTTTATATTTTAAGTATAGAGTAAAGCGAATGAAAATGTATTACGAAATGAATTCAACAGACATTCTGAGTGCAGAGATAATAGCAGTTTGATTGATGAATTGGTCCGATGACAGGCTGATAGTACAAGACTTTCTTGATCAATCAACTTTATATACATAACCTATAGTTGTTCTTAGTGATGTGCAACGGGGTTATAGACAAAGTAACCCCCTGAGTTTTTAAATGGACAAAACCACTTGGTTTTACAATGAATTTTTTACATTTTCCACAACAACCTAGGTTAGAGAAAACCACGTTTAGTCGTGGATACCCCCCATCAATTCGTGAATAAAATTGCAAAATACCCCAACTGACATTGTAGACCTTGCACATTTGGAGTTGTTGTGCACAGGACTAATGCATTATTAAAGTTCATTTTATTTAGTGATTTAAGTGAAGACAAAAATATTCTACATTTTGCACAGAAATCAATCTTAGTTTATGTGAAGAACACAGATATCTCAGACGTGTTTCTGTCTGTCAAACGACAGCTTTTGTTAACACATTGTCAGCGCAACTAAGATATGGAAAATGGCATTAAATTTAATTATTTTTTTATATAATATTCATTCTGTGGGTCTTTGACCCCAAAGCAAATCCCACGTACTTTTCAAACTGACCTATACCTAAATTAATGGCAAATATTTCGAATTAAATAATATTTAATATAAAAATAAGTTTAAATTCGTATGTCTTTAGTCTTAATGTCTTTTTTTTCTAAATTATTTGAACAAAACTTATAGAAAATTGCTTTTAACCAAAAAAATAAAATTTTTTGTTATCAAACATAAAATGTATTGAATTATATTTTTTTACAGATTTTACTATTGTTTTACTTTTCAATCCTCTTTAAAGAGTTTAATGTTTTTCACTATAAAACAAACAAAAATCCATTTCAATTATAGTTAAGTATATCTAACCTTATATTTGTGTTACTATTCTTGCACTGACTGTATGTTTACTTTACTGTTGCAACTGTTTGTTCGTCTGATTCTTATGATTCAAATGTAATTCTGATAAATATTTTCTTTACACTTATTTTTCTTCCGTATATTTGAAAATTGAATTTTGTTTCTGCTTTTAAATCCGTTGAAAATAAGTTTTACTATAAAATACATTATTATTGTATCGCATGATAAGAAAGTAGCGGACATACAGAGGCAACAAAAAAAACAGGGATCCAAGCTAGTTCAAAGTCAGCTGGATCAAATGGAAGCATTAAATTCATACACAATGTCTCAAAACAGTAGAACTAAATTATTATAAATGATAAAATTTTTAACAAGATTATATTTTATAACTGGGTCAACATAGAAATCAGCACAGATTTCGGGCAGAATTCGACTAATATTTGTTAATTTTATTTTATTTATACTTAATCTATCAAGATAAAACTTTTTCTTCACTTTCCTGAAATCAACTGGATTATTTTAAATAATTATCAATGTTCAAGGTGAGTTTCTTTGCTGTACAGTATTTCTGGTCATCCCTGCATATGTAACAACACTAATACTCAATACTTAATCGTTTATTCGATAGTTTAACAGAAATATGAATTGATTGCTGAAATATTTTTTATCAATTTTTATCCCTTCGAACAGTTTAATCGTTTTGAGCTCTGATTTATGATTTGAAATAATTATATCTTTGCTCTAAATATATATGAAATCGGATTAAACTTGAGTTCAAATAACCATTATTTCTGTTGAATAAAAAAAATGATTTTTTTCTCTCTTTTTCTTAAAAAATTGATTTATAATTAAGTATCAATGAAGTGGTGTTCGAAATGTTCGGAACATATTTGTTAACATAATCTCTAATTAGCAGGCTGAGCCATACAATATGAAAAATTGCCTTGTGCCAATAAGTAACTCGCATAAAATTATTGATATAACAAAATTTGCCTAGATACAATTAGCATTTAAACTGTTTATTTGGTTCCGGTAGTACTGGTTCTTAAGTGAAACTGAATGAAAATGTTTCTAGGTTATATAAAACTTTTGCAATTATATAAATTATTTATTAACAAATTGTACTAGCTCAAAATTATATACTTTAAAATACAAAAGATTACAAAGAACTGTAAATTATTTATTTACTATAAAAATGCATTTCATATATAATTAAGTCAATAACAACTTTGGAATAAGAATAAGCCTATAGTTCTGATCATTGAACTACACTTTTCATCATGCTGAAAGTTTTCACCAAATTGTTTCACCAAAACATCCAAAGAATAACTAGAAATTTTGGAATTTTCTTAAAAACTATAAACAAATAACTTACATTTCCATCAGGGTAATTGTGACAATTATATATAAGCTAGTAGAGTTTGTTTCATTCATATAGTTACAGTTTTTACCACTATGTGCTTCTATCAGCATTATACCGAGCGAGTTTTTGGTATAAAAAGTGGTCAACGCTAACAATGAGGAAAATGTTTTCCCGAACTTGGCCTTAGCTAACAACGGGAGAGAAAAATATTGGGAAAACTGGTCTTCTATACTAACAAAGTTGGCCTGGTAGTTGACCAGGGAGGTCGGGTAAATGGCCAGCAAGGTCAGGTAAGTGGTGATAACATTTTACTGTTGAGCTTGTTTTTTTTATTAAAATAACATGGCTTATAGTTGAGTAAATGTCTCACTCATTAGTTTCATATAAAATAGAATTTTATTTTTCATATGCTTTCAGTTTTACGGTTAATATTCGTATATATTATTAATAACCGATTCATTAGTTTTGTAGTAATTATTCATTACTTATCTGTGAATACAATATCAATACATATATTGTTTTCATAAGTATTTTATTCTATAATATAATAGTCTATTAATGTAACTAATATTCTGTTATCATATCATATACTGTACACAAATAGTAGAGATTCTCAATCATTAGCCCAGATATCGGTCCACCAGATAGCCAGCATTAAATATAGCCTTTGCCCGCACAGGTATGCAAATACAGCAATTGATTAATTCGTATTTTATTAATGCATATAAATTGACGTCTAATCAAAAATTCAAATATAATTTATTCGTTATTTTTATGCTATTTATTAGACTTTACAGAAAATCCGATCAAAATATTTATACATTTTTTTGGTTAAATTTTTTTGCTCTAAAATAAAATTCATTTTAAAAAAATATATAATTTAAATAATTTTTATTTTATGTATTATTTGTATTAAAAGCAATTATTTATTTAAAAATTTCATTTTTTTTCGTTCAATTTGTTTAATATAAGTCAGACATTGAGTAAATAACAGAATATTCTTGTATTAAAATTTTGTAAAACACATGAAATTCTCATTTTGTTTGCACTACTTTAGGGGTGGCCAAGGTGGTTGATGTCTGGTGGAAAAAATAAGGCTCAATTATTTATCAAGATCATTTTTTTAAACACAATTATCCAAAATGTTATTCATGTTATTCCGGATTAAACTCAGCGCAGGGTTGAATCAAATGGGAATCTCATTATCATTTCTGGGGACTGACTAGCCTGGCTATCCCCCCATCACATGCACTACATATGCATTGCTAGTCTCGAGTATGCATTCAGTAAAATGAATCCCAATTTTTCAATTTGTCTCATGAGAACAGTTAATTCAAACATTACTTCTATTTTCTTGTTTTGTTTTCTGCTTTCCTATAGAATACTCGCTTTGAATGAAATATTGAACTACTCTTACAAATGAATTAATAATTGTCATTAGATTTTGGGCTTTTAATCCAATTATTTTAATTTATAAACTTTTTTTTCTCTCCTTAAGTCCAATATAAATGCCATTAAAGTTTTCAAGCAATCCATTAAATAGTTGATCAGAAAAAGAATATTATTTATGACTAATCTATTGAATTATTGCCTAAAAATAAACGTAATTTTCATCTAAAAAAGCGGTATCTCTATAATGCATTCATGAATATGATGAAAGAATATATTGATTATAGAAAAGCATTTCTATATATTAGCTTTCAATCACTATCTTCTGCTAACTCTACTCATTCAAACTTTTTTAGGCAATAATTTCAATAGTACTGTACAGTTGTGCCCAATCTTATGCTTTTCTCACAAAAACTTTGGTTCAGTAATGAGATATTCATTGAGATCTGGCCTCATTGATGCCTGGGTCAAAACTAAAGCAACATATTTAAGTGCTAAATAAGACTCACATCTAATCTGAAATCGTTGACAGTCTTATAGTCGTCTAACTTCTCCCGAAGAATAGGATTGATATCGAGTGCCGACGAGTTTTTATAGTACTTACGGAAAGCCCAAAATTTTTCCAAACCATACAATTGACCTGAAAAAGGACCACAAAATTATATGAATCGTGTGCTTTGTAAACGAGTTGCGGCCAACCATTAACACCGGACGGAGTTTAAGGTTGAATTTAAAACAGGTTTTTAATATACCATTCATTCCGTTTACAAACACTTAATTGCATTAAATGACTGCAAAAGTCGAATGGATTTAAACGAAAAAAAAATAATAATAAAAATATTTAACAGAAAGTCATAAAACATATGAATAAACCAAAAACGAAAGGAAAGGAATCAAAACATAAGATACACCGAAGCCATACCTGACTGCAGGTCTTTGATTGTCTCGGTCTGGAAGTCCTGAAACAAGTCGTGTCTAAAATGTTTTTCGAGACCATAGGAATAGTACCTAAAAAGACATTCCAAGCCGTATCTGTATCCGGCGCCGGCGTCTTCATTGGCGATTCGGCGGAACTCTTCGTACATTCGACGGTTGAAGTGCTCTCTCAGGAAGAAAGACCAGAACCGGAACAGTGTATTCATTTCCTGACTTTGACCCGCGCCTACATCCAGGGGTTGGACAGAGAAAACAATTTGAGATATTGTCCGACAAAGGCTTGGATTGAGTCTAAACCAAAAAAAAGGGTTCGATTGAAGTGCTTGCGCTCATACCTAAGCGTTTCCTATCTTTTAGACAACGGCACCGGTACTTATGGTATACCAATTGTGTGAACCCGTTCTCTTTGAGCAGTGAATGGGACGGGTGTTCGAATGTTGGCAGTGATTGAGGCGTTGAGCCCAGACTAGTGGACAACTGAGAGTTGACTGCAGCCGACGCCGCACTTGCATCAGTCAATGAGTCGATGGAGGCGTAGTGGGTGTGGTGTTGGCGCGAGTCGATGACCCAACCGACGTGATGCTCGATCGGCGGGTTCGACGAGTACTTCGTCTTCTGCTTATGAGGCGTTCCCTTTTGCACTGGCTGTGGGTCAGGGGCCGGATAGAAGCGCGGATCAGATAATGGAGACTTCAAGCGCGGGGTCTTCAGTGTTCTGGACTTGGGTGTAGAGACCGGTGCAGAACTGGACGTTTGAGAGACTGTGGGCCCAATGAGTCCAATGATTAGATATTATTACAATCAATGTTTAGTAAAGGAAAGGCAGACCAAAGGCCAGAGAAGGCTATGAATGTTAGGGAAAGGCTGGAGTAGGTTATGGAAAGGCTGGGGGCAAAGGGAACGACAACTCACCCGACGCTTGCTTCTCTAAGAAGGACTCTTCTTCATATGTCGGGGGCGGCGGTGGAGGCGGAGGCTGTCTGACCCTCTGTGTCCTATTGTAGGCGTACTTTTCGAACGCCTCCTTCGAGATCAAGTCGACCGTCTTGTGCGGCTTCGACTCCTGTTTGTCGACCACTGCCCACAAGTCTTGTTCGTAATAGAAAAGGCCGTCGTTTATGACTTTCGACAACTCCTGAGTCAACTTCACTCTTGTAGTCCAGTCGCCTGTCCTGTCATAGCCCTCGTGTTTCACTTTGGAAGCGGACATGGATTGCGTGACAACAATAATCTGAGCCAATTCATTGTCACTGATCTCATAGTCCGAGTCCTCGTCTGTCCACGAAGTGAACTGATTTTTGCGTCCGCTTCCGAACTGATTCCCATTCAGGTCTTCGTCGAACTGAAAGGCCAGATCATCGGTCGAATGGTCGACATTCCTGTTCTGTTTCTGATCGCCAGCACTCGTATCGTACGGTTCATAGGCTGACTGTTTGGGCCGGAGCTTAAACTTCTTTGATTTCACTTCTTTCCAGTCGTTCTTCACTTCGTTTGGCTTAGGATTCGCCGAACGTCTGCTTTGGACTGACTTTTGCTCTTTGGCCACAATTAGGCCCTCTTTCGACGGCACGTCCTCTTCAGTACTGTCGGCGCTTCGCTCATCCGAAAGATTGAGGCGAACAGTAGATGCTATCACTTGGTCTGACTGATCAGGTGAACTGGCCTTCACATGAATTAATGGTCCCGTATTGTGCTCCAGATCTGGGGGTCGAGACAGGAAAGGGATTAAAAACAATTGAATGGATTCGCAGAATAGAGTGAAAGCAAACGAATGAGTAGAAAGTTGTAATCAATCAGAATTCATAGCAGCCATTGGGGTTTGGTATCACAGGAATCAAACGGTAATTCCAATCGTTTCATCATTTGATTGCATTGTTTTATACATTCATTCAAAGCATTTGTGAAAATATAAAAATTGTCTTTCGATTGATAACAGATTTAAATACCATTTGCTTTATAAACATCTTTTGAAGCACTCGTTAAGCTCTGAGCGCTCGTATCGTTACGACTGTCCTCATTGTCTGCTTCGTTGTCCGCATCGGTGTCGCCCTCTGCGCCATATGCCGGAGCGTCTCCATACCCATAGCCGTAGCCGTAGGGCTGACCCGGAATGAAATCGGGAACGTTTGCGTGAAGACCAGCCACGGCTCCGCTCAAACTGTCGATCTGTTTGGGGACAGACATGAGAACGGAATTGCATTGCACTGTAAGTCAAACCGATATACAAGGAGTCGATTGTCTTACGAGTGGCCACTTCTCCGGATTGATCCGAGTCCTCACTTTGACGCCGTCCACGATCTCGACTACTGTCGAGTCGGTTAACGCTTCGATAATCATTTGGACGTCTTGTGTCAGCACCCGTACCCTATGGAAGGACACGATCAGACTGAGGGGCAGAAAGCCGTTGGCATCCATTTTGCGCCGTAAGAAGAAGTCGCGCTCCAGGTTCTCCTCGCTCAGGTAGTACTCGATCTGCTTCTTGATGTACTCCCGGAGCGTCTCTGTGTCCAAACCCATATACGAGTTGTTCAAATAGAAGGGACCGATGAATGGAGGCGTCGGCTGCACTTGAATGTCGGTCAGTTCGACCGGAGAGTAGTCCACGTAATAGGCGATGTCAGTCGGGTAGTCATTGTGGTAGTCATTCGAGTGCTGATCCGTCTGCGACCGGGACCTCTGAATGTGGCCGCTGTTCAGCGAACGGGCTCCGCGTGAGCCCCAGCCTCGACCTCGACCTCTGCGATTGGAAGAGCCCGAGTGCCGGCTCTCGCAATGCGCAGCTGAGCTGCAGTCGTGATCATGGCTTCGATGGCCGTCCCGTTTTGAGGGCTCGTCCGAGTGATAGTTGTCAGCACCGGATGAGTGATAGTCATAACGGTCATCACGTCTTTCCCGGCGCCGCACCGGACGGTCTCTATGGCGGTCCCGCTCACGAGAACTGGCCGAGCTTTTGCTTCGATGTGGTTTGTCGTGGGGTGGGGGCCCTATCTCCAGAGGCACCCACTTCTTAGGACCTGAACAACAAATACATTGAACCAATTTATTATATATATGCCAACAGTTCGAGCATTGGACAGACATCACTAGAAAAAGGAAAATACTAGGGAATGGGTAAACCCAGACTAAAGACCCCCAGGCCCACGTTTTTGCGCTCAAGTTGTTTTTAACCAATACAGTGGCTTAGTATCTATAGCTATACCTCCCGTCCTGGGCATCCCCTCTGAATACGAGTTTACTTCTACTCTGTATTAAAACACATTTTAATTACATTAAACCAAAGGAACAAAAAATGTATCGAAAATTGACATTAAATTAAAGTTTTGAAAAAAATTTAAGGAAAGTATTGGTAAAGAGTTTTAGAGACAAAAAAAATAGTGAATTGAAATGTAATATCCGTTGAAAGACTTGAGTCCTTATAAATAGAGTTTTTTTGTGCTAAATAAGAGGAAAGCCTTTGAATAGAAAACTCAACACAAGAATAGTTGTAAAGCAAACGACAAACGAAGCATTGCATAGATTTTGTACGAAAAATAAAAACTGAGAGAAAAAACAAATACTTAAACAGAATATTAATTATTCGCAAGGATTGGACACAAACAGAATCGTCGTCTCATTTCACTCCAACCCCTATACCCTATGATTGTAACATAACATAACATAAAATTTTGGAGCACAAGCCCCCATTCGGGGGGGGGACACTGGCTCTGCCTCAGGAATTACAGGCATTGTTTATCTACCATACGGTGCCGGCGGAGGCAATGCTACACTGTCTGAGACTTTACAGGACAGGTGACCGGCCATCGCAAGCAACAAGTATTGGCCAACTGGGCCATTGATCAGCCCTACGATTGTATGTCAGTTAAGTGAGCAGAGCTTCAATTTTATTATCGATTATTAAATTTAATTAAAAAAAACAACAAAAGTATAGAAAAAAAGATATAATTCTTATAAGAAATGAATTAATAAATCGATTCAAACCTTTCTTTTTGGCAGATTTAGGTCCAGTGTTAGTCGAGTCGGTGCCGGGTCCGGACGAGTGGCCATTGTCGCGCACGAGGTTCTCTTTGGCCGAGTCCTCCTCGTCCTGTGACGACTGCGGCTGCGATGTTGTGGAGCCGTTGCGGACAGTGTGCATGTGATTCAGTGATGACATCGTGTTTGTCGATACAGGCGTCGAGTCGTTCGACCGATTACTCGCGTATTTGGTAGGAGTGGAAGGCACTGGTGGTTCACCTGATGGCCCAACAGAGTCACTGTTACTTAGATTCTCGTCAGCGCTTGAGTTGGCTTTTGAGGTCTGAATTGTATTCTGTGTTCATATCATAGAAATTGTTAAAACATTTGTTACACAAAAACGTGTTATTCAGTCGACTATTAACTGCTATTTAACAAACAATACCTCAGTTTTGTGGACTTCGGTCAGAGATGGCCAGTCATTAATGTTAGTTATGGTCGCCTACAGCACAAGTGTTATATAATTAATAGAAAAATCAATTAAAATAATCCTAAAAACTAATGACTTTTTGTTAATAAATAAATTAAATAAAAAAATAACATTTAATTTACAACAAAATGGAGTTTATATTAGAGAGAAAGTGAATAATAATTCGCTATTTTTAAAGTCAAAACATATGGAGAGAAATGTATAGATTTTAATAGAAAAAAGTTTAAAAGAGCAGAGATGGCCAGTGGAGGCACACGCAAAGAAAAACCTCCCAGCTGTTTTGCTGCACCAAAATAACCTTTTACAATATTAACTGCATGTAAGTGGGCCCAGGGTTCATTTTTAATTTCAATCAAGCAGCAAATGATATTTGATTTTAATTAAATCATCTTGATACTAGATAAAATCCGAATCAAAGACGATCATCTGACACAATTTTTTTGGTTCAGTTTGAATGAATATTTAAACCTCCCGGCTCCTATACTCTTCTCATATAGCACTGCTCATCCCTAGTCAAAGGGAAATTTTAAGTCTCTATTACTTGACTCGCACAGCAAAGCTTGCAATAGGTTTGCAGACAAAAACGTAAAATAATTTTTGTGAACGTCTTTTACTGAACGAAAGACACGGTTTATGACATAATAGTTGTAATTAACTGAAAAATTCAGCGAAATTTAAAACATAAGTCAAAGATATTTTCTGAAATTCACTCATTTAGATGAGTAATGAGAATCATATGGTTGTTGTGCAACAAAAACACTGATTATTTTTGTACAACATTTTACTATAATATTCATGTTTTCATTAAAATCAAGATTTAAGCCGGGCTGAAATAAGTACATTACTACTTTCATTTATTGGCATTCTATAAAAGTTGCATGCTGGTGCTGTTCATACACCAGTGTCTTATCAATGATTGACAATCCTATTCCGATAGTACGGGTACTCATAGTAGACACGTGGGAGAGCATTGGATCATATTATGACCAAGTACACTTAAATCCTATCAATATTTTAACTAGATAATCAAATTGTTTCAGACCTTACCCGTCACCTATCTCTAGGCAGCTGGGGGGTCTGTTCTAACTTTTATGAGCATGGTCATTAATGATTAGACATTGCGGGCATTAATTGAATTTAAAAAACTGAAAATTTCCTATCGTTTGGATTGACAACAATTATAATGATTGGTTCGACAGGACGGGTCAAAGTGGTCGGGTTCACTACCAGGACAACCAAAGTAGGTGACCCACATTCGTGAGAAAATTCTAGTCCTTATCGAAAAAAAATTGTCATTAAGTCAGTCGATGTGATGGTTGACCAGAAAGAGACTGGAATATGAAAATTCGATTTCATTTACCATCAACTTCACTGTTTAGTTGAGCCCGGCTCAATTAAGCATTAATCAAAACTTTTCGTGCTATTATGCTTGTATATATTGAAACCCCTTAGGGGGCTATATAATCAGGTGCAAACTTGAAGCACAATTATCTTGGTCTGTATAGACCCCCGCAAAGCAGTCAACCCTAGCATTGCTAAACAATTGATCAGTGCATAGACGGTCTCTATGACAACGGTGTGAATCTATACCGCAGTTCATATTAATTAAAAGCGAAGGCTATATATGAATCCGGTGTAGATTTAAGACCGAGATTACACTGGATTTTGAAAATAATATTGAAAAACAATTTTTGTAAAAAAAATAATTCGCTTTTAAAGAGAAAACGAAAAAAAAACAAAACAAAACAAAAAACAAAAACAGATTTAAAATCCAAATAAAATATACGAAAAAAAACAAGAATTAGAGCGAAAACTATAAGAAAGGAAAAAATGAATTACCGAGGTGTCCGGCTTCTTCCAAACGGCCATGATAATAATATTTAACAAGGTTATAATTATATATATATATATATTTATAATGAGTACTATTTTCTCTGTTTTTTCTCTTTAACTATAATTATATTTAAAAAAAAATTTGATTTAAAAAACAGTTTTTTTTGTCTTTTTTTCGTCAATTATTGCCAAAAACTCTTTGAAAACACAGTTCTTCTGATTATATACTTATTTACATAAAAAAAACACTTTTAATACACAATTGAGACGATGTATACGAACAGAGAGAAAGAAAAAGAGAAATAATTATTAATAAAATTGAAAAATCATTAATAGATTGCGAATACGATTGTGTTGTGAATGCATTGTAAACACTGTCTCAGCGTTTGGTCCGCAAAGCGTCAGTCAATCCGCAAACACATTGTGTGCTTCAGTAGTGTTCACAACAATTAAAGTCTTATTCAATATATTTATAACAATAATAACATTTTTTTCTGCACAGAAGCCTCCCTTTCGGGGGTCACTACCGGACCTCTCGGATAACAGGCCTTGTTTTTGTTAGCTTGCTGTATCGGTGCGGCAGAAATACAGCGTGGAATACATGGTCAGCATGTATCAGCCAGCACATAGACTCTATAGCGTGCGAATAGCATGCAATCACATTCAATGCAAACAAGATGTCCGACACATACTTATCGATCTATTTGTTGGACACAATTTGGGCCTTTTGTATACACACAAAGTCAACACAGCATACGATGTAAGCTGTTATATGAAAACATACTAAATATGGTATTATAGCTAAGCCTACGTGTAGTACAAATTGAAGCTTTATTGAGACGTTCTTTGTTTAATAAGCACTGTTAGTACTGTTCCAATAAAATAACGTCCACTGAATTTTGGTTCGTCTGCTTGCAATTGAGCCTTGTTTATGCTATAGACAAGATATGACCTTCACTAAAATACTTAACGAATTGTGTGACCATTATTAGCTGTGCCCGGGCGCGTAAGTGTTCGAGCTTATAGTATATGTGCTCTGCATATAAATCAAGATCATTTCGAAATTATTTTTAATTATTATTTGCATTTTTTAAATTGGAAATTGAATTAAAGAAATCAAGCAAGGTTGCATTTTAAACCAATAGAAAAGCTAAAAATCAGCCATATTCTAGCCTGTCTCAGCTATTTCCTAGCCTTTTCAGCCTTTCCCTAGCATATTCCGTTGTTAATAAGGAACTTTTCTCTAAGGCCTTCCATTTCCTCCTTGTTTCGCGGGGCGGGGGTGACGACAGGTCGACTAAACTATATACTCATTCTCCTACGGAAGCGGAGTTAAAAATTCGCGAAATACTTATTATAAGTTTTTGCTTTTCTCTTATATTAAAATGTTATTAGAATATAATGGATGTGCAAGGTCCTTCAAGAAAAGGAGATATAAGGAGGATGGCTGATTTTTACCTAGAAAGAAGTCGGGGCTTCGGTAGCCAAAACCTCCAAATTCATCCCGATATTTTGGCAAGTTAAAACCTAATGTGTAATGTTTTTGCACCCTTGCGCATCCCTAATGAATTTGATAATATTTTTTTCCATTGATTTAATGTCACACATATTGATAAGGGGTCATAGTTTTACAGATAGTATGGGTGCGGCACACATAGCCAATACTACTTGTGCATAGACTTGCGCTCCGGTATTGTTAATAGCGATGAGACTATTAGACTATTCCGAATAGTTTTAGTTTTCAAAAGGTCTTTGAATATCATGAATACCTAATTCAATATTATTAGAGGTAATGCTTGCAATCCATTCATTATAATAGCCTATACTTTGTCTACCAGTGCCGGCATTCGAGTCAATCATGCATTTGAATGAGTCGATTGAAGACTAAAGGAATTAATCGATTATGCATTGCATTATAGATTGACGTAGATTATAGTTGTGATAGAAATTGTTGCACCGGTGCCAGTGATAGGCATTGAATATTTGAAATAGATAATTTTTTTAGTAATTTACCAGTGTACATGTTTAAAATAAATATTTTGGCCCGGCACAAATAATCTCAAACATTATAGACATTGTTGTTATTAAATTGAAAGAACTGTAAAGTAATTATTGAATTAAATTATTTTATTTAATATAAATCTATTGTAAAAGAAACTTGGTCTGCCTGACTTGAAAACTCATTTTGAAAATATGATCGTGAATATTTTAACATTGATTATTATATTTTTATCAAATTTATTTCGAATTTCTCAGCTTATCAAGTTTAATTGTATGGTATTTCAAGATACAGTCTAAATAAAGTTTTTTTTTCACTTTCCTGTACACTCTTTAGATGGATTACCAATTTTACCTAGTAGAAAATATTTCTGATTTAACAGCTCATTCACTGGCGAAAACTTGTGATATAAATAAAAATGTTTGTACTAGATGAAATTAATAAACAAAACTGAGATTAATAGACAATGAGAGCAAAACCGGAGTTAATTTACGTATTGGCAAAAATAGTACTTTGGCTTTAATTGCAAAAAGTTTTTGTATTTAATTGATTAACAAGCAAAATTATCTTTATAATTTATTTGTTACAGTTTGAAAATGCCTGGCTCATAGCTATTTTGATTATCACTCCCCCACTTTGTCCATCCGTGCTGTAAAACATGTTTTATATTTATATGTATTTCTTAAACATTTATATAAATCTAATATTTGTAACAATTCTTGAATTTATTCTTTAATATTTCATTTTTCGATTTCAAAATCTGTCTCATATTTATAGTTACTTTAAAGTCGAAAAAAACTTTTTTTGTTTTGTTATCTATTATTAAGTGATACAAAAATTTGATAAATATTTATATGTTTTTGCAAATAATTTTGAAAATATTTTTTTCTGTATTTATAGCCAAAAAAAATATGAATTAATAATTATTTTTATACAACAAATGATAAATAAAAACACGTTTTTATCTTTGAATTAGTGTTGATTGCATTGTATGATAAAAACAAGTAATATTTGCCTATACATACGTATTCACACTACAGGGTAAAAAATAATCTATTGTCAAGTTTGCCTGAGTTCAAGCATCACGTAATTGAATAATAATGACGTGAATAGAATGCAAAAGAATTTTGAATTTTTTTCATCAAATTATTTATTCAACTATTAGTTAGACATAAAAAGAGAGTTTTGAATTGTATGCATAATAGTGACCAAAAATCTTAACCCGTTCATTTTAAACCAGTCCTGGTTCCAATTGTGCATGCAGCCTGGTGAAAAATATAAAATAATGCCTGTTGCTACAAATAATGTGTCTTCTAGAAAATCCAAAATTATTTATAGTTCAATGAAAATAAATAATTAAATAATTATTATTAATAAGTTTACAGTTTATAACTTTGTATCCACATACAATTACAGTATTGTAATTCAGCAGCAATTATTCACAAATAACGTTACCCTATATATTTTAACTAATTGAGCATGATACTACCCAAGTATGATAATTTTCAGCCTGCACAATTATTTGGCTAACATAAACTGACTAGCTAGTGAATTAAACAAGAGCAAATTTATTATTTTCAAACCGATATCGCTTCAAATTTTAGGTTACTTTTGTACAACCAAGTTCATATATGTTCGGGTTTATTTATTTTCCTGACCCATGAGATTGGATGGCGTAGTGACTAATCTATTCGGAATATATTTGTTATTACAAGCCATAGGAAAGTCCATAAAAAGTCAAATTAATTATTATATAAAAGTGAATGATTATAATTGAACTTGGTAAAAGTCATGTAGAAAACACTTCCGCATCAGAGCTATACTGCATTACATTGAAAATTAAGGCAAAAAAATATTATATAAATAATATTTTTCATCGTATTCTGAAAATAATTCTATTATTTTACTATTCGTTTAATAATTAAAGTTATTTTCAAAACAACTTATCTCTCATTCAAATACTAAACAAATTATAAGCCAATTAATGACAGTATAAATAATTTTATTTTTATATAAAAAAAAATCTTTTTATAAATTCTGTTCACAAATGAAATTAATTTTTTTTATTCTTATTGTAGGCAATATTTAATCCGGGTTTTAGTCCTAATTATTATTGTGTAAATCAAATTATATATCATTCTGTTTCTGACGTTTATATTATATTTTGTGTAAAAAATATTATTACTGAACAAAATGATTACCAGTTTTATGGCTTGTATTAAATTGAATGCTTTTTTTTGCGAAACTCATCAGTAATTTTATGCTCTATTTGTTTGGAGAATATTATTCTATAGCCAATCAAAAAATATTAGTTATCAAAAATTCATCTTTATTTATTTTCAGCTGTACCCAGATCTAAAATTATTATCAACTTAATTTGTTAATTTTTAAACTGTAAATTCATACTGTATAATTATATATTACCAGGTAATAGTTTAATGTAACCTAGGAATTCACAGGGATTGAATTAATAACAAGGCAACTTTGAGCATAAATTCCCTCTTCTTTTGGTACCCTTGCTCAATTTTTGAAAACAATTGAGCTGCTGAAATTTAGAGCTTGCACATCGCTATAGTAACCCTTATTTACTTATTCTAGTGGTAGCCCTGGTTTAGTTTGTATATGGATAATTTTTAAACCCTAAACGCAAATGTTTTAAATGTACCCAGTTACATTTCAAACAAATTCCATTTATTACTCCGCCTACATTTTTGGCCATCTCTGGTTTTGTTTTTAATAAATGTTTGAATAAGTTTGACTTCAAAATTAATTCGAGCATGCACATAATTAATTAGAATTCTGCTGCACATAAAGTTCATTTAAGAAATCAGTTCAGCTCATTTTTACAATAGAATTCTCTCATGAGTTCAGAATAAAAAAAAAGTATAAATAAAATGAAAATAACTGTTCAACTCATTAAAGAAATAGAACTTTCCGTAATTGTCGTGAACTGGCGATGGCTTTTGAGAATTCTGTTCCCCCGGGTCTTATTAAAATCGGAAACAAAATATAATGATACGAATCGAGTCAAGAATTTTTTTTCACTTGTTTTTCTGCAACATTAGTAGTAATGCTTAAAATTTTTTCCTTATTTTAGCAGTCATTACAGAATTTTTTTAACTATTCTCTCATAATATGGGGGAAAATATAGTACAAGTTATGTTACATTTATTCATATCTTTTCAATAATTTATCTTGGTATTTTTAAATTTATCAATTAATTAAATGATCTTGTGCAATTTATTTGCACCTAATAATATGTTTCTGTTTAAATTATGTACATCTGTTTTGTACAATGCTAGAATAATAATTAATCTAGTTAAATTTTTCTAACATCAATTAATATAATAAAATGTATATCAAGATTAAAATTATTATAAATTAATAATCAATGTTAAATCTTATTTATCGCTT
>JAQIWA010000485.1:0-30790 GCA_034693305.1 Eueremaeus valkanovi
CAAATCAATATTAGACCTAGGCCAGACGTTGGTATCAACAAATTTCTTTCAGTGAATTGTTCTAGCAATAGAGCAGAATACCTGTGCCAGGTATCTTTTTGCGACTCTCTAAGGTAACTGTGCCAGAGCCATTACAATATTGCCTGAAATTGAAATTTAGCCTAATAGCCTAATTGCTGTGAAAATTTTAAATATTTTGAAAATTTTAAAAATTTTGAACATATTTTCGATTTTCAAAAATTTGAAAATTTTCACAACAATGGTGGACAGACGGACAGACAGACGGACAGACAGACAGACGGACAGCTTCTCAAGAACATAAGCGAGTATACTCGCTAAAAACTTGGGTTTTATTTGATGACTGAATGACAGCTTTGATTTCATACAATAACAAACAAAATATACTTTTTGTTTAAAATCCTATTCAAAACACTTTGTTTCAAACATATTGTATACCAACTGTGAGAACGAGGAAAAGCAGTCATTTAATTACGAAAACAGATTAGTATTTATAATAAATAAATAAAATTCCCTGAAATCTGATGAGTAGTTCAGATTCATAATTATTTTTAATTGAATCAAAACAATCAAAAATTAGCTTAAAATTCAGTCAAAACAAAAAACCTCAAAATCAAGCCTTTCTTCATTTAATCCTCAAAAACTAATGAACAAAAAACCGAAAAAAGTTTAATAAACTTCAAAATTACTTCGAATTCAATAGAAGACTAAATACTATTGACTCTAAAAAATTTTATCCGAAAATAATCAGAAAATCAAATAAAAAATATTTGAAAAACTACAGAAAAAACATATAAGTAATAAGAGAGCAAAAAAGTACGGGTGCTTTCATACCAGTGAGCAAATTAGAGCTAATAGAAGAGATCAGATTATTTGTGGATGTGTTACAGTTAGACGAAGATAACTGTCCACTGGAGCCACTGTTGGCGGCTATAGTGCTGGCGAACGTTGGATTGCCTGACCAGGAGCTGGTGGTGACCGGACTGGGAGTGCCGCCACGGGATGACGAGGCCTCCGATGAGCAGCTGTTCTCTGAATCTCTGATTATGGAATGGGTGGCCATTATGAAGTCGGTCGGTTCGCTTATGGCCTGATTGCCCACAAAGTACTTTGACTTAGTCTGAACGTGAACGTACTTGTCGTTCGCCACCTATCAGTGCCGTACAACAGGGTTGACATCAGATTAGATCATTACCACAGTTTAGATTAGATAAGAGTTAAGTTTTGAAAATTATATACAATTTTTCTATACATTCCTCTCTCGACTCCGAAGCGCATAATTCATTAAATATTCAATTATTTCAAAATATATTTCAATATTTTTATGTCAATTAGTAATTAAATGCTATTTTTTAGATAATTTTCAACGAATTTGTTTCGAAAAAAAATAACATTCAATTAATCTCTTATCAATTTATCAGAAAATATTCAGTTATTTTGTATCTCTACTGAAAAAGTTAATAAACTATTTCTGATATAATACTGATTATTGCATAACATATAGGTTGACATAAAATCTGAATTTTTTTCCTAATTTTATATATATTTTTAATAATACTCTTAACTCATATACTGAATGAACTGAATAAAAAGGTTCGGTATTTACAGTAAATTAATATTTGATTAGTTGTGATAAATAAAAGGCAAACAAAACAGAGAAACAAAACAAAACCAGAAAACGAGTCATAATTCCTGAGCTCTAATCCTAATTAAACAGACGAACCGAAACATTCATTCATTTAATTGATTGAATGAATAAATAATTTGAAACGAGAAGAAAATTAAAGGAAATAATAATCATTATTACCGGTATATAACGGAGTTTATAATAGCGGGCATTAATTCAAACAATGATTTTTATCATTCAATCTATTAGTAAATTGATTTTCATTCAGTATTTCTTAATTTTTGTTTCATTTCTCAGCAATATTTGAGTTCAAAAATTAAATTCGAGGCTATTTTTATACCAAAACTCAATTTAGTTGAGAATTATTGTCATTTTTATTATAACAATATGTTTGCGAATATTCCTTATATTACTTAATAGTATTGTATATAAAATATTTGTAGTATTGAATACAATACAGGACTTCCGACTGAAATATTAATATATTGCTATTTCTTATAAAATATTAAATTTCTATAAAAAGATATTTAAGTTAATAAATATAATGGACTTATATTACGCTTATTTTTCTTCTCTTATTAAATGCTATGAATTATGAAATAAAATAATAAATAAAATAAATATTTAAGTAATTTATTTCCTATACTTATAGTCAGAAGTTATGGACAATTTTTTTAATTAAATTAAAATTTATGAAAAATATCGATAATTATATGGAAAATAACTGATTCCGAAGTAATTAAAACTAATTTAAATAAAAAATGACTAAAATTGTCGCATAAATCGACTAAAAATGCTAAAAACGAAAAATACTTCTAAACTGTATTTACATCTAAATCGACACTAATTTGTATAAAACTGAATAAATAAAAGAAGATTTTAATTCTCAGATCAAATATTCGGGTAAAAAATCTTGGAATCTTAATGGATATCAATTAAAACATTAAAAACAAAAATCAAATTAAGGAAAAAAAATATTGTCGACTGAACTTAAATATGAAGTTCGAGAGAGCAGTGAATATATGAGAAAAATGTGTTTAATTAAGAGAAGTAATTAGAAATCGGATCCACTAATGAAGGATTCATACCATTAGCCTGTATATACCACTGGTCACATTGGTACGGGTGGAGAGGGCGTCCTTCAGATGGGACTGAACTCTGTGAAAGTCGTTTGGATGACACAATTCCTGTACTATTTTGCCGACCATTTCCTTATTCAAGTACTGCGAATAAGTGGCCGAAACACCGGATGTGTCTATCGCTAAGATCTTTCCGGTCAGATCCAGGCGCGTAGTGAACTGTTCGACCACACAATTGGCCGCAGACTTATCGGTCACAGGTATACGTCGGGCAACGCATACTAAACAGTTGTCATCTGCAGAACTGGTGGCTGTCGTGCCCGGAGTCGGACTATTGGCCGTCGGATTGCGCTTGGACTCTAAGGAGGGCACCAGCACTGCCGAGATCTGCATATTCTCATAGTGTGTGTTCGACTGTTTGTCTGACCGATTGGTTTGCCCTGACTTTGAACTGTTGTTTGTTTTCATTAGAGAACTGAACTCAGAGTCGGAGTCATCGCAGTCTGAGAACTGTTCCTCTTCTTGTGGCTTAACTAAGAATCTGGAGTTAAAGCAACGCGATTTGGACGCACTGCTACTCGAGCTGGAGGTTGACGTCGACGCCGACGACTGTGATTCAGACCAACCGAATCCGTTGCCGATAGCGGACATCGGAAGCAGGTTTGAGCTGAACCGGGGGTGATCTCCGATGTGTATTATATTATATATTGATTTGCCCACGAGTTCACCCTAGTAGCACATGGAGGCAATGGACAGGGATCAGGGGATTGATTAGATTGGCATCGATTAGATTATAATTATAAAAACAATTATAATAACAGAAAAAATAATTAATATATTTATACCAAAACTGATCATTAGTTCAGTAGTTAAATGAGTTATTATTTCTATTTATTATTGTTTTTTTGATTATTCTTATCATTCATTCACATAGTATTGAAAAATCGATAACTTTTTTCTTAATAATTAATTGAAAATCAATTTTTAGTCTCTTTTTGGTCATTGACTTACAGTGTTTGGAATTTTGTTAAATCATTAATATTTTGTTGAATTTATTCGCTATTTTCGCTGCAATTAATCTTTATTTTTCTGTTTTTTATTTTGCATTTTATTTGTTTTTAAATCTATAATACATAATAACAAACGGCTAATGGATTAGAGAATAATAAGTATTTTTAATTAGTTTTCTTTTTTTTCTACTCTAAGCGTAATTATACTCTAAACTGAGTTTTTGTTATTTTTGTTATATTTGTTTTCCAAACGCATTGTTTCAAACAAAACAATTCATTCGTTTTCACATTTCTAACAAAAACAATAAAAAATAGACAAAAGAAGTAAAGAATAATAAAAACAATATTTAAAGAAAATGAAATCTAAAGCCTATTTAGGATTCATATTAAGAGTAAAAACAAAAAAAAACAGAATAAAAACGAGAGAACAGTATTCATGGCTTTGGGAAAAGTGTTCTCTATTTTGAATCGATTTTTCAATAGAAAAAAAAGCATTGAATGAATTTGAATGACTTTTTATCAAAAAAATATAATAAAATAAAAACTCATTTATTTGTTTAGTATTCATAAGAAGATTCAGCAATAAAAGGGTGATGACCAGGGGTGGGGGGCTATTGCAAAATAAGCATTAACAAGGCAATATTGAAACTATTTGATAGAAAATAATCTCAATTAATGTATGCATCCAAGTGTCTAGATATGCAAATAGCCTACGGGTGCATTGAGCACTTGGTCATATTGATTGTGTAATTGAACGTTAGATTACTTGAGCGTATTTGAGAAATGAAGTGACATTTTCGCTGACAAATTCAATAATGCCATCGGTGTTGACAATGAAGAGAAAGCCGTCGAGTGCTTCGAGCAGTAAAGGGCCCAAAACGTCGTTCGCGAGAATCGTGGGTCGAGAGGAGGACACCTCCGATGCTTGCAAGTCATCCGATGGCTCACAATCTACTATACGATCCGAACCAGACATTCAGAAAGAAAAAGACAAAAATATTTCTTGTAATAACTTTCGGAAAAAATAATAATTAAAAAAAAATTATATAATTTTTTTTGTTGAAAATAACCGAAAAACAAGTTCTTTTCGAAAAGCGATTTATTATTAAAAATATATAATTTGTTTTAAATAGAAAATCAGTCGACTGTTTGAAAAGATAAAATAATTTTTCCGTTGATTAGCGAAAGGGGTCTAAACTTCAAAAGAATTTCTTATTATTTTTTGTTTTGTTTTGTTTTCTTATTTTTCTTTTTGTGTTAATTCATTTAATAGACTTTTTGTGTTCAACCAAATTATAATTCAATTTTTGCCAATAAATTCAATGCGTTTTTTGTATTACTATTATTCTTATTATTTTTAATTAATGTTTTAAACTATTTGTTAAAAAATAGCTTTAACTGCAATTCAAGGCTTTTATGCTGTAATACAATAATAGTCACTGTATTTGAATATAAACTTAATTTCTTTTCTTATTCTCTGAATAGAAAAAAAAAATATATATATAAACGAAAACTATTTCTTATATTTCTCTACTTTTCGTAATCCAATTGAGAATTGAAAATAAAAATAAAGTGAAAAAAAATAAAGTTTACTCAAAATTAAATTTATTTTTCTCTCTCTTTCACTGAATTTAAAATTCAAATTAAAGTTAACATAAACTCAATTTTCAGTTCAGAATTAATCATTATTTTCGTTGTTTGACATGAATTTTTCGGTTAGTTTTTTGGGTGAAAAAAGATTTTTAATTTCAATTTTCTGTTCGGAATAGATATGGAAATAAACGGAGGAAAAAAGGCTACCATTCCTTCCAACACATATTTAATGTAAACATTGCATATGAAGTGAAGAATATATAATATTTTTTTGAATTTATAAACAGACATAAAAATGCAATTTCTTTCACAGCAAAAGTCTAGACATAAACTGAATTTTAATATACAATCCAATACTGAATGATAGACTCAAGAAAAAGGAGTGAAAACCAAGTGTTTGGAAAAAAAGGAAATAAAATAAAAAAAAGTCTAAGATTTTATTGCAAACAGAATTAAAGAGAGAATAAAAAAAATTCAATAAAAATCATGTAATCAGATCTGAAGCGAAAAAAATATAAAATTTTATTAAATAAACACTTTTGGTGTTCTGTTGCTTCAAAAGTCTTATCAATAAAATTATAACCAAATAAAGAGTACCAAAAAAAAATCCACACAATTTTGAGGCAAAAAACTTCCAAAAAATATTGAATTAATTAAATTCTCAAAAAATAAAATATTTTTAATTCAATATTTGTTTTAAGAGACGATAAAAGCGTATTAAATATCACTTTACAGGTGAGAGATATAAATGTATTTCTAATCTAAAGCTAAAAAAATACATAAATTATTTCGATTCAAAAATTAAGGCCAAGTTTTAGGCAATCATGGAATGAAACTTAATATTCAGAAATAGAAAAATATTATTTAATTTAGTTTTAATTATAATTGAAAATAAATTCAATGAATATTTCGGTGAATATAATACGAAATTAGCAGCTCTTCTGACGAGTAAAGAAAAAATTACTTGAATTAGACTTTAAGACAGAAATAATTTTTAATTTTTACGACCATTTTCTGCTGAAACCCAATAATTATATAAACTTAATGATAGTTCAGTTGAACGACTACTAAATGATTGGCAGCCAAACAGAAGAGCAGACAAAAAAAATATTATATGAAATGAAATATAAAAATAATAATTAATTTCGAAAAATCTAAATACGAATCGAAATCTTCTGTAACACAAAAAAGAAATAACGACTGAATGACTGGAAATATAATATTTTTTATTCATTAACTCTAATGTAGTTTTTCAGTGAAATTCAACGAAACGATTAAAAAAAATAATTGAATAAATGGTGAAATGCATTGAAACATACATTCATTTAAATGTTTAAATCATAATTAGTTGGCTTATTCATCATTGCCTCTACAATTTCAATAATATTATATAATAGCTACTAGGCCATTTTGAAAATAAACTGAAATTAGCCATTTTGACAAGCTTAAAATTGATAATTTATCTAGTTAACTCTACCATTACATCTTCCTAATTAATAACGAGTTCGTATGGAATGTTAGGCTCAACCGCACACAAAATTTTGCATACATTCCTCGATATTATCATTCATTCTTAAAAGCCTTAAGTGTTTAATAAAATAATTAATAAAATATATGAAAATTAATAATATTTTTGTTTTGCTTTTTATCATAAAAAAACGTTTCAATACTTGAGTTCAGGGAATGCATTCACATTTGCATTTAGGGATAAAACTAAGTCTATTGTCGTTTAGTCACTGCACTGTACGGCACACAGTATGTGGTCACTGACCAGAGTCAACATTTTATTCATATTTATTATACACTCGTTCTCTAAATAGATAACAAAATTCATTATATAATAATAGCATAAGAGAGAGAATGCAATAGAAAATTAAGGGAAAAACCTTTTGCTAACAAACACTTCAACTGCAATAAAAATGTGTGAACTCTTTAATTACGCTAACAAACCGTTTTCGGTATTAAAACATTTAATTATATATTATTTCTCGTCTCTAACTCGCGAGAGAACCTAAATATTAATGTTCTTTCGAGTCATACAATAATACGTCCAGTCCTGCCCTCCCCTCCTGTAACAAATGCCGGTAGTATTTATTGACGCTTCCTCTGAGGCATACACACATACAGTCTGATTGTTCAATCAGTTTGAAGTCAAATCTCAATTCATTTCAATTGAGAGAAAATATTTCATATCAGTGTTGAGAGAGAGAGAATCGGAAAAATCTAATTAAACTATATGTGTATATATTGTATGGGTTCGGAAGGCCTGACCTTAACATAATTTAAATCAAAACCAATTCGATTTGCAATACTTAAAACACATTTTTATTTTTCAACTATTTTTATGTCAATTGTTTGACATTTACTTTAAAATTGATTTTTAGCTCAAATATACGACTAAACGGTTTGACACAAAAGTCTTGACTTTTTCATATATGAAGTTCAATCAGAAATAATTATCAGTAAATTAGAGAAAAAATATCTAAATTAATAGAATTTTCTGATAAGTCTATTCGCTATTAGATATGCATTGAATAAATATAAGTGTTTTTTATTCACTTTAATCGCAAAGTAAATACAAAACAATACTTCAATTGATGTTCAGCTCAAATATCAAATGAAAATATGGGAAAATGATTAAAAGTTTCGCTAAAAAACATATTCTTATAAAAAAAACAGCAAAATATAAAGAGAGAGAAAAAAACTAATAATTTTGTCAAATGATGTGAAAAATTAGATTTTTTTCGGTTAACATAAAAAGAGATAAACAGACAAAAGGCTCAAAAATTAATATTACGAAACATACTGTTAGACAACAATTAAAGACAAATTAAGAAAAATTTTGCTCAAAAAGGGTAAACAATTTTTGTATTGAATGTCAATAAGCAGTGATATATTCCCGAAGAGAAGGCAGAAAAAAGCTAATAATGATTAGTAATAGACTTAACAGTAATGAACATAACATTTATGCTCTGAAAAATCAGACATACATTGAGTGCGAACTGAATTAAGAATTGATTTAAGTTAAGAAAATAACACATTTATAGCTAAAGCTATTTCTAAATTAGCCGTTAATTTAATTATAGCATTAGTTATAGCATTAGAACTGAGTATTGGTTTTAGTGTTAAAAACAACAACAAAACAGAAGAAAAAGTTAAATAAATAATTCATACAAATAAACAAATTATTTACTGTATAATCAATTGTTTGCTCTACTCTTGAAAAGGCTTTTAATTATTTTTTCTTTAAAAATATATATGAATTTAGTTTTTCTTATTTTTTCTTACAGACAATGAGCTATAATTAAAAACATATTTATTTAACAAAAATGACTTCATTTGGTTTGAAAATAATATTTCTATTCTATTATGTAATATAAGGATAAAAAAGAAGTAGAAAAACAAAATAATATTAAATTTTATTCAATACAAAAAAAGTTTAGGAAAAGTGTCGATAAATAAGAATAATTAAGAAAATAGATTAAAACGAATATTAATATTGGGTTTGAAATAAATAATTATAATTTGGGAAAAACAAATAAAATTATTTTCCAATCTATTGAGTTGTGGATTGAGTTTAGGAGAGGACACGTCAGTAGACATGAGAGGCCGGACACAGACACAGGGGAACTGACCCAAGAAATAGATGGCTTTTCGTACAGAAATGGAGGAAAATAATAGATAAGCGGATAAACAAAACGAAGAAAAATAAAAGAATAATATTAAACAAAAACCCAATAATATAACTAAAAGGATATAAAACTAAAGGACTGAATGAATATTGCGAACGAAATCGGAGCCAAAGTTAAAAATAGAGCGAAAAACAATAAAATGAATGAAAAATATTTGTGAGTTCAGTAAATAAAGTAAAAAATAAAATAAAACAAAATGGAAAGCAATGCATACAAAAAGGGGTAAAATATTTGAAACCAAATAATAAACGACAAAAAACAGAGAGAAATAATAAAATTATAGTAAAAATAACAATAAATATAATTCAAAAAATAAATGAATGGAAAGTGAAGTCAATATATTATATCAGAAAAAATATATTAAAAATATAAATATAAATCATTTGAAACGAAATGTAAAAAATCACTTCAAGAAAATTGCGAATAAAGAAGAAGTGAGCAAGTTTATAAGAAGAGTTAGCAGGTTCATAGGTTCGTAAGAAGCTAAACTATTCTGATAACTATTGTACTGAATAAACGGAAAGATGTGCTAACAATGAAAGTAATTGCAGGTTAGGTGAGTTGGGTTATTCTGGGACATCAAGTGCACGGCACACATAGTGCACACAACCATTTTTGCTTGCGCTTCAAAGGTGAAGCACCAAAGCACCAGTGTACTATACACTATAATCAATTAAGCTAATGATTAGGGCATTTCATCGACTTATCTATTAGTATGTTCTGGTAATACTCAATATCATATAATACTGTATTGGAATGTCTGTACAATCAATGCATGTATGGGTCAATTGAGTGTATTGGATGGTGTAGGGTGTGATGGGATGGGGTAATGGTGTGGTGGGTGAGCTTACCTTGTTGTTTGATGATGCGAATTTGTTTAACCGTCTCCTGCAATATGGCACACTTGTCAGGCTTGACCGATAATGAACTCATGTCACTAAGGCTAGCAGATATCAACTCTGCTAACTCTTCAATGTATATGTTCTCCTGTTCTCGCCGTCGCTTCTCATTCAGGCACTTATTCCTTATGTTTGCCGCGATTTGGACACAATTTAATTGAAAACAAATTGAAAAAAACGAAAAGAGAAGAAAAATACAATTAATTAAACGAAAAAATATCTCTAAATCAATGAAAAGCACAAAAAATTTATAAATAATAATAAAAAGTACGAAAAAAATTACATAAATATAAAAATATTAATTATTGAATATAATTATCAATTCTGACTAAAAAGATCTTATTTTTCAAATTGAGCTCAATTTCATGCATTCAAAAGGGATACACATGAGTCACATGAAAATATTATCAGCGAATATATGAAACAAAAATGAGATAATCAACGAATAAAACCGTTTCAGACATTAAAAAAAATATTTAATTTCAATAAAACTAATTAAATACTAATTAATAAAATAAATATAAAAAAAATCTAATTTCAAGTATATCTCAGCGAAACTCAATTTATATCCAAAAAAAATTAAATCCAAATCTAATCAAAGAGCCGGTGCTGTGTATAGCATAAAAGTATACTGACCTATTTTTATCTATCTAACTTTAACTATGCGCTCTTTCCTACCAGTGCCCGCCTCCCTTTCCCTCACAACGAAAATATACACTCTATTGTAGTCTATGTCGCAATTTATTGACTTTACTGTCCATTAATTGATATAAATTGGGATTAAATTTGATTAAAAAAAAATGCGAAAATTTTCCAACTTTTCTAAAAAGCATTTGATTTGTGAATTTGACACATATTTTATGCGTTTAAACATAAAACCAAATCAAAAAAAACATGCATTTCATCAAACATTGAATATAAAAATCTAATGTGAACTCAATTTTTTTGCCAATGATTTCATTAATGCAATCAAAAAATTCATACATTTTCTGTATTAACTCAATTGGCGTCAGAATGAAAAACACGTCAAATAAGTCATAGAAATTAATAATAAGAAAAAAATTCATAAAATACTAATCACTAATCAATTAGTGTTCAATAGATAATTGTATTCAATGTTTAATTTTCTAAATATTTCTTATAAGTGTTTACTTTAAATGGCATTTAATCAGAAAAATAAAAAATAACAGAAAAAAACTAAATATAAGAAAATATATTTATATATAATATTTGACTCATTAGTGAGAAATCGCATAGAAATGCGAAATAAATGGCAGAAAAAAGACGAGAAAAATACTGAAACCGAATATATAGAGAAAAAAAATAAAATTATAATAAAATTTACTTTGAGTTCAAAAACAGATGAATAAAAAAAATATCGATTAACAAAAAAACATAAAAAAATAAATACTATTATTCTTAAGGATAAACGAAAACACAATCGAAAAGACATTAAACGAAAACCAGAGATAAAAAGGTATTTAAAATAAAATAAAATAAAAAAACAGAAAAATTAAGTAAAAAACTTATCAAATAAAGAGAGAAAATGAGAGATAGAGTAGGAATGATGGTGTGAGCCAGGCTGAACTGAGCTATCGAGTTCAAAGTATTGCATCTACACTAGACTACACTACACTGATATTCATGCTTTACATTCGCCCGAATCATACATACCCTGAATACATACATATGCATACATACGAGTGTTAACTATATTAACAATAAGACAAATAGACATCAAATACAGAAAAATGAGTGAAAAGAATGAGAAAGAGATATAAAGACAGACATTAAGTGCGAAAATACCCCAAACGTTGTGGGAATGTAACCGAATGTAGCATTGAATGTGCAGAAGAGAGGAACAGGAGAGACACTGAGAGACAGGTCAGGACAGATATGTGCACACAAGACAACAGAGTAGAGACAAAATGGGTTAGATTTGGGTTGAGAGCAGACACACTGTCAGTACACATACATTAGTATGAAATGAAAATATGTATGAATTGTAATGAAAATGCATTTAAGGCTTAATAGTAATGAGTGAATCAATCAATGGTAAGCACTGTTAGTATTGAATGTATTGGTTGGTTGTGTTGATTGACTTACAACTGGATGTGTTGTTTGGAGTCAGACTTTCTTCTCTTCTTTGCGCTATCATTGTTAACATTGCAGTTCATGTTTGGGAATAGCACTCGACAGACACAGTGGCAGAAAGAGAGCACAAGAACAACATTTATTGGTCTTTAGGCCGAAGAGTAGTGAGTAATGTAGCGATCGGTCGCTTACTTATGAATGAATGTCAGGAATATAGCTATGGATTCAATGGTTTGAATGCCTTTCAATGTCTAAGCAATGTCTCCATTAGTATGGACTCAAGTCTTAAGTCATTGCCAGTGCCTGTGATAGTGAGACACAGAGACAGACAGACAGACACTTAGAGCCTGAAGAGGCCAGCAGTGAGAGCACAGGCAGCAGATGAGAGCACTGGTGGCGGAGAGAGAGACGGATTGTAAGACAGTTCTGTCGGTTCTGTTGGCTCACAAACACCAATAGGTTTTCATACGATTGATACGGATTTCATACGTTTTCATATCAAATACGGACTGTTCTGTCGCACAGTTGTCTTCATTAGGATTTGTTGAATGCATTTAAGCCTTAAATCACTTCAATATTCAATATTAGCGTCGATTACATTGCGATTGCGATTACATACAGTGTGTGTAGTATTTGTCGATCACTTCATTCATTCATTCAATCAATTCATATGAATATTGATTATAATAATTATTATTATTATTATTAGTCGAGTCTTACTGTCAGACCCTTTAAGAGAGAAAACCTATAAAACAAAAAACAGATATAAAAACATAAAATAAATTAATAAATAATTATTTGGTTTTTTGGTTTTCATGCGAACGACAAATACTATAGCATTGAATGCATTGAATGCGGCATTCAATGACCGAAATGACTGCCAGACCTGTAGTGGCACTGCTGTCGGAGTGCGAGTGCGCGCGCGCGCACCCAACACAAGCACCACTAGAATTTAGGTTAAACGACACACAGCCAGCTGCTACTGGCGCCACCTGGCCACACCCGTTCCAAGCTGGCTAACCCAGAATACAGAATAACCAGGCTACACTAACACACATTTAAAATAACCTTTGCTCAATTCTAAAACATCCTTTGATATACTTTTTTTCGCTTATTTTTCTATATAAACAAAAATATTATTTATTTTTTCTCATTCTTTAGAAGTTTTTTTTTAAATTAGATTTCGTTAATATTTTTTCATTAAATTTTCAATTATTTATTATTTTATTTATTTTTGTTTACAATTCACCTATAATTGTGTTTTTAGTCTGAATTAGTTAAACCCAGAACATATAGCTATTATTTGATTTCACATTATATTAATATTTATTTATTTATATATAATTTCATTTCAATAGCACTTGAATTAGGCTTAAAGTTATAAATAATGTATTTTCGTATAGCATTCGCATATATTCTTTGGGCTAACAGTTCGCGGATTTTTGTTTTCGGTGCCCAATATTGGAATCGAAATATAAGTATTGGCAAAGAGTTTCAGAATTGTTAACGAAATAAGTGTTGAGTAGATTATGAACACTAATGAGAACAAAATAATAAACTAATAAAAGCATAATTTAGTGCTAGAGTAGAGTAAATCGAGAGTAAAAAAGAGAAATCTGCTCTAACTTAAGCCACCTGTGGTTCGGCTGAAGGATATCAATACAATATATACAGTGTATTATATATACCACTAATATATGGGAATCAGAAAAACACGAATAAAATATATTTATATAAAAAGCAAAATATATTACTGTTATATACAATATATTCTCGTATATGGTTTGGATTCATATATACAGCACATTTGATTTGGGGGTTCGTTAGTGAACAGACTGAAGAGAGGGGGAGAGTATGAGTGGAGAGAGAGTTAGAGGAAAATGTGTTAGTAATGGAAAGTCGGAAAACATTTTTTTTGATTCTGCTTTTCAGCACTAAAAAGCATATTATTGTATAAATGGTTTGCGAACTAAAATAAAAACATAGAAAATGTGTTACATGTTTATAAAATTATGTGGGGCTCTAAGTTAGTAGTGGTATAGGGGCTCTCAATCCATACAAAGCTAATTAGTCTAGATTTTTATATTTTCATTTTTCACTCTTTTTTTAATTTAATTATTATTATTATTATTAAAAATAATGTGTTTTAGACTGAATTTCGAAATATAGTATTATTGCATAGAATTTGTTATTTTGACAGAATATCTAAAAGTGTTTTCGAGTTTTTTAATTAGCCCTTTGATGAGGCTATTAATGTAGTCTCCCTTTAAGCCCAAGCACAAACATATGCTGGCGCTTATCATTTCCAAATGTAATAACAAGGACAAATATACCATAAGCGCTGCTTTTAATAGTTATTTAGAATTATAATACTTATTAATTTTCGATATTCTAGCAGAGATGGCCAGATTAGCATGATAATATAAGGGGAGTATAACAGGATATTAATTGATATTCTGTATAAAATTGAAAACAAAGTTCAAAACAACGAAATGTTATGAATTTACTCCTATTTTCATAATTACCAATAAATATTTTTTAGCTTGGTATGTTCAATTTTGATTTTACATAAATTGTGGTCATCTGTGTAATCGAGAATATTTTTAACTTATAATCCAATTGACTATTCTCTCATATATTCTCACTAACTGTTAATATATATTCATTTACTGCCAGTCCTTCCCATGCCCTCCCCTCCTCGACCCCCATATTTCGGAAGTTATTTTTCTGAATGACAATTGTTTTTTTGTATTGTTTTGTTTGAATATTTTTTTCTATTATTTTATTTATATTTTCATTTGTTGGCCGAATGACAGACAAAAACATATTATAAATTGAATACAAAAATAAGTTTAGAATAAATTCGATTCAAAATTATTATAATTATAATATCATTAATGATTTTTTATTATATTTTTTCCTAATATTTATTTATTAAATATTTTTTTTCAATTTATTTTGTTCTCTATCTTGTAATTGATTTATATATTTATTTTTCTTTCTCTTTATTTTATCTTTGCTTTAGATTAATATAATATTTAATTATTTAGTAATGAAAATGAATTGTTTTCCGGTGTTTCCAATTCAGAGCTCAATTTATACGAATATATGAATAAATTATTATAGGATTGGCTTAAGAATGAATATAATGCCAAATATCGTATTGAGATTTGAGATAACTTTTGTGATAAATATTGAAAACTAAATTAATTCTTTCACGCGATATGTGCAAGGTTATGCAGTATCAAGCAAGTTGCAAAATATATATTGTATCTGGGCATTGGAAAGTTTAGAAATTATAAAATTTTACGTAAGTTCAAGAAATTTTTAAGAATCTCCATGCTCAAAACATAAGGCTGTACCCCTTGCGCATTCACGATTGATATCAATTACATTCTTATGAGAAATTGTTCTTTACTTATAAATAGAATTGTTATAAATCGAAAGAAATTAACTTTTGTTATAAATATTTAATATATTTTTATTTTTGTAAAGTTATGTAATTTGAGTCAAATATTCTTTTCTATTAAATTCCACCAAAAATTGACTGCAATTCAAATTTAATTGTTTGACAGAAAGTGATAATAAAATTATAGACTTTTTTCTGATTTGATTTCTTTTTCGGTTTTATATGAATAAAAAATTTCGGAATATTTTTTACCAATTTTTTTTCTCTTTTGATTTAAGCGCAAAACACTTTCATTTAACATAGTTTCTGATATTTCATAATATTTTTCTCATATTAGTAGAAAGTTTTTTGATTTATTTTTTAATAAAAAAAAAGTTAAAAATAAATATGTTTTTCAATTCATTTTTAAATATATTTAGCAAAAGGTTTCTCAGAATTCTATACAAATCTTATGTAATTTATATATAAAATAAATCAAATGAAATATATTTTACTCTATTTTTGCAATTTTCTAAAGATTTCATTCACTTTTCACATATAATATAAGAATATATTTATAAGACTAACGATTGAATGTCAATAGAAATTGAGCCGAACATACATTTTCAATAAAGATATGACAAAAACTTTTATATGTTTAATGGATTTTCATTTTATGCTAATTTGTCAAACAATACAAACCTTACGCAAGAATTGATTTTATATTATATATCATTTTGTTTTCCTTTTTTTTATTTAAATTGAAATATTATTCAGAAAAAAAATAAAAAATTGTTTGAATTAAAATATTTCGTTAACTTATTTGAATAGAAAATATTATAAGAATTGCAGGGATGCAGAGCTGGGAGAGGGAGAAAGGGAGACCAATTGGGGTGAGCATGCTTTTGATTCTGAAGAATTCAAACTAGTTTAAATTTTAGCTTAACTATCCATAACTTATATTGCAGGTTGATATAAAACAGTATTGTGTTTTATATATTACTTTCCTCATCCCTGTATATAATACATTAAAAATAAATTTATTAATAAAATATTGAGCAATAGATAAATGGACTAGAATTGCATGGAGCAAATTGATGACAAAATCTATATTGATTTATATGCATATAATTCTATTTCATTCAATATCCTCAATAAAAAATTGTATCATTTGTTTGTATCGAGATTTTTGCTTATTTGTTCAAGTATATTTAATGAATGATGATGCTTAAATATATGTTTACTACCGTATATGAACAAGCACATTAGTTATTAATGAATTTTTGTTTAAGGAATTTAAGCTAAATTATGATTAAACGAACAAAAGTGAGAACAAAAATATTCAAATATTTTTTATTTTAAAGAATGAATAATGAATTTTATATTAGCGTTAATTAATTAAAGAAAATAATATATCATTATTTTTGTGGATTATATTCTGTGATAAAACTATTTTTAAACAAAAAAATATATTTTTATTTTATTTAATATCAAAATAATTTTTCAATTAACTTGACTTTAATTTTAAGAAAAATTAAAAATAAAGTCTATTTAATGAACTTATGTCTGGAAAAAAAATATGAGACAGTCTGAAAACATTCAACCAAGAGTATAATGTAAACCAGATTAACAATGAAATATGCATTAAATTCTAATCAGAAGCTAAAGTATAGAAAATATTATACAGAATAAGTGTAATCTATATTAACATAAATACAATAAACAGAATATAACGGTATATAACGGCATATCAAACGGCAATATAAAGAGAATATATTTTCTCTTCTATACAATCAGATGATGAATATGTTTGATGTTATGTATAAACCATTGTCTGTTACATCAATGGCTGCTCTAAGTCTATAACTTACTGGTAGTTCTAGTTTTTGTGCTGAGCCTATTTATATTCAAGGCACACAACAACTTATTCTCTGTGCTATACTTTCCATACCATTCCACACAATCATAGATAAGGACAACAAAAATATTTCCAAACAATAAACTCATAGCTTCTGTGTTCAGAATTTTTTTTTAATATCAAACAAATTTAATTTTTAATGAATAAACAAAAAGTTTAAAACTGATAGCACCAGGAAAACCAGTCGGAATGTACGCAGGGGTGCTTATTAACATCTATAAATTCAACTGGGATGCATGTTGCTTTGAAATGTGCCTTGAGCATTTTAGGCATAAATAATGTCTAAAATGATATAATTAAAAGCAATTTATTTTAAGAGATGATAGACTATTCTGGTTATACCCTACTCATTGATCATCTTATTTATTTGTGATGCATAAGAGTATAGAATCTGAAGTTTTATATGAGTAGTGTCTTTCATATATCAGTTATTTTGAGCGCATTTTAAAACTTTGTTCTTATTATTAAAGTAGTTGTAATATATATAAAATAGTTAATTAATTGGTGCGGAGGAGAGAGAGAGAGAGAGAGAGAGAGAGAGAGAGAGAGAGAGAGAGAGAGAGGGAGAGGGAGAGAGAGAGAGCCGAGGATTAGCTTAATTTTATTTTGTAATTCCCTGTAATTAATAGACTAATTAAATTGATGACCGATTTTCTGAATGCATTCTTTCGAGAATTAGTAATTAGTAGAGAATAAGGGATTAGTTTTCAAATGAAGTTCAGTTTAAAGAATATTTTATTTTTCTTCTCCTCTTCTGACTCTACGCTGTCTTTAAATCCAAAATAAATTATTTGTAGATTTAATCTGATTTTATGTCAGAATTTTTTTTCTTAAACTTTTTATTTTTAAACCTTATTTTCTCCATTCGTTTTGTTGAGAATATTTTTTTTTGAATTATGTGTTCAGATTTTTTTGAGTTATTTAAATATTCTGTTTGTATGACTGATAAAAATTAGTAATATTTCTGAAATAATTTAATTTTCAAAATGATTGCGCAATCGGTTGAGAAAAATGTTTGCTTTATATGCAATACTTGAATAAAGTTTTCAAAAAATCAATTTATATTTCTGTTTGTATTTGTATTAATCAAATAAAGTCGTATTCAATAGCATTAATATTAAACAGATATTCAGCTCTGATATCATATACCATAGGATTTCGTTTAACATTTTATTTGAGCACAAATTCTGAACAATTTTTACATTAAAATAGAATTTATTTTCTGAAAGACTTTTATAACATAAGCCTTAAAATTAGTTTCATTGCACGTAAAACGACTGATAATTACATTTTTATAATTAAAATAATGTGCAAACAATCTCATCAGGAATATAATGGAGGATTAGATTCTATGCAATTACAGTATATTTATGTTTATATTTGCGCTCAAATAGATTTTTAATAACAAAATACTTATAATTTAATACTTTTGGTTCAAATATTTATCAAAAGCACTTTATCAAAGAATGGTATATAGTTTTGTTACAGTATTAACCCAAACAGTCATAAATAATACTTGAGTTTAATAGGAGTACAGAATTTTTACGAACATTTTACCCCATTATAAGTTTGAAGAATTAAAATTCATTGTATAAATTCCAATATTGCATCTAGCAATAAAAAAAATTTGTCCTGATATAAATCTATGAGGTTTATTAATATTCTTTAAGAAAGAGGAGCTAACGAATAGTAACAATGTCTTGTTTTATCCTTTTATTGAATCTCATAACTAATTATTTTCTGTTTGGCTTAAAATATATTATTCATGAATGCGTTCGATGTAATGAAGCGATTGATTAAATTATTATTACTTTTGATTCGTTTGTTTGACTATATTTTGATTTATTCAAACATAGTTTGCGTTCAAATATGAATTCTATGGAAAAAAAGGCATAAAAGCGGACAAGAATTTGAATGAAATTCAGTGAATGTATGGGAAAATGAAAATTCTGTTCCAAAAAATTAGTGCCAGAATTAATGAGCGATTATTTTCAATTTAGCGTTTACTGAATTATTATTACAGTATTATCATTAAAATGTAGCGAAGGTTACTTTCGATTGATAACATTCAGCATTTTATTCCATATTTCATATACCGGTATATATTTCACAGACAATTATAATGACTTATATTATATGAAACATAAACTTAATTAAAAAGTTAAATAATTTGTGTAATTGTAGCGAACATTGTCTGAAAATTAATATTTAAAATAGACTTAAATGATATGATATGTCATTCTTGTTCTTAAAGAATATATTTGTCTCTACTCTATAAATGACTTTATTCTTCACTGAATTTTTCAATACATAACTTATTTTTCTCTCTATTTTACACATCAGAGTAATTATAATTAGAACTAAAAAAATATACATATATTTGGTCTGAATATCATTAAAAATAAAATTCAAATGAACTCTAATTACACGAAAGTAAATGACGAAAAAAAGTGAGAAAAGAGAATATTTTCATTGTCTTCACAAGACATTGATGTTTCTTAAGGAAAATTATGATAAAGTTAATTATGAGAATCCGGTTATTATCTATAATTTTTTGTTTTTGTTCCATGTTCTTTTTTCTCTTATGTCAGCATTTGATGAGACATTAGAATTATGTGAAATAAAAATAAAAAAACTTTTGTTTCGTTACTTATATTCAATTCTAGTGTTTTCTCTGTTCTTATACTTTCATATTCAGTACTGAAACCCAATACCGATCGGAGGAAACAATTTTCTGTAATTCAATACTTTGTTGTTTAGTTGAGAAAGAATTAGTTGAAGAAGATATATAAAAGAGCTTAAGATTGTTTTGTGCATATAATATTCAAATAGCAGGGATGGCCAAGCAGTGTTGGGTTATTATTTTTTAGAATTTGTTGATAACTTGCTGGCTCACATAGGAATTTTGGCATTCCTGATAAACTATGCGCAAACTTGACTTAGATTTGGCTCTTTTCTAGATTAACTTGTTCATATTAATAAATCTACCCTACCATATATAATTAAGTTTGGTCATCTCAATTCATTGAAGAAACTCAATATTTCTAATATCCATTAGGAGTGTATACTAACCATTAGATTACAGTCTGTCTTAGATTTAATAACAAATTATAAAGAATCCAAAACTCATAGAATATTTCATTCATATTATATTACATTTTTAATTCATTTATCAAATAAATTGAATTTTCATTTGATTTAATTTTTTTATTCATTTTATATTAAGAAATATTATTTAACTTTTTATATAAATTACTAAACCGTTAATAAGATTAAAAGGAATTCTTTTGAAACAATAGTAAAAATACTGATTAGACTGTAGACTATTGTATACTATTGTATAGACAATAGACGAGAGATTAATTTACAGTTAAATTATGTAAAAAGCATTGTTCGTATTGTATTGTATTACTTAAGACATGTCTTTATGTCTATTATATGAAATAAATGGAACATTAATTTTAGAAACCAAATACCAGATATGTATTGTCTGAATGAAAAATTAAGACCAGAATAGAAGAACAATTTCATAAATCATAAAATATTTAGAATTCTTTGTTATAATACTTAAATGTATTTTTTCATAAACATAATAACAAGACTGTATATGTTGGATGAGATTATCAAGAGTATTTTGACTTATATAGGGTAATTTTAGGCTTACGTAAAGCCATAACAGCTTCAATTTGATCAAGCTACAATGTTTAATAATTTGCCTGTATTTTATATAGTTTAAAACTGTATGGCATAATTTGAACTAGTACAGCCCGTTCTGCACATCCCGTTAACAATAAATTATGCGTTAATCAAATTAACATTTTTAGTATTTAGTTATTTTTAAATATTATAACCTTTGATAAGAAAAATAATTATTTGAAAATTTCAAATAAATTATATGTTTATTGAGATAAAAGAATATTATTTTTTAATAATAATAATTTTTATGTAAATTTTGTCCTCTCTATTAACTCGTATTAAAATAAATTTATTTTGCATTTTAAATATGATTTAAGTCTGAATATAATTCACAGATAATTATTTTGAATGTTATTTTATTTTTCTGGATTCAGACAATTAAAAAAAGGTTCTTGTAATTCAATTATCAGTAAAAGCATCTGAGATAAAAAGAAGTTCTTCTTTCACTTGAAGTGTTAAACAGATTATTATTTTTTAAATAAATAAATGTTTTTTTTCTATTTATTTATCAAAATCTCTTCCATTGATAGACTTTTTTCACTTTAAAATTAGTTTCAATTTTTGTTTTCTCTGTGAAAAAAGTAGAAAACTTTTTCTCATTTTTCTTTTGCGATTATAAGTGAGATATAATTGAAATGAATGAAAGAAAAAGCGATTTTTTCACTCAATTCTTCGAAAACGAAAGTAAAGTTTCAAAAAAAGCTATTTTTCAAGTATAGTAAAGACCACCCAAACTATCGACTGATTATTGTATACAAATAGTTATGTATTGTCTATAAGAGTTCGTGATTTAAAATAATTTTCATATTTTTTTTTGAAATGCATAACAAAAATACAATTCATTATAATGTATGAAAAATATTCGTCTGACTAATAGATTGTATGAAAATGAATGAGAATTTGTTTTTCCTATTATATACCATAAAGTCTGAAATCTATTATATATTTTCATTTTTATCTAAAAATATTAAATCTCTGCTAAAAATACTTGAGTTTACTATTAGTGAAAATCTATTAAGTATTATATGAATGGTTAGTATAGAAGAGGAATATTAGAGTCGGATGTTATCGGATGTGGATTAAGATATATAACAAAAGGAGAATTTTATGGCTCTTTCAATGCATGTCTCAAATAAGGACATTAACTAAAAAATATATATTATATATAAAAATACTCGAAGAGTAAGAATAAAAAGATTTTTTTGTAGAAATAAATCTCTTTTTTAAAGTGTTTAGCGATTTATAGAGTAGTGAAGGAAAGCACTGAAAATGTATGAAAAATAAAGAAAATTTTTATGAAATATTGTGTGAAAATATCGTCTGACTATAAAGGTATAAAATATAAGACATTTCATATCGAAAAAGAGAGAAAGAGAGGGAAGAAAATGAGATTATATACATGTCTTTGAGAAATACTGTTCACACAATTAAATATGTTTTTCTTAACATTAAATAGGTTTTAAAAATCCTCCCAAAGTATTAGTTGACGAGAAGAGACTTATTATTAAAAAGAGATCTTTTCAAACATATTCTGAATAACATATTAATGTTGTCAACAATTTTTTTCATTTTTCCCTTAAGTGGTTTTATTATGCAAAAACTGGATTTTTTATACTAATACTCACTGTATATGTGTAATAGGAATCGGATAAAGATTAACAGGTTTTGCAAAACACTTGTTTATCCATAGATTTTGTTGGTTTGAAAAATAACACTCACTGTGCGTATGACTGAAAAGTAGATCAAAACTTTTGGGGCCTTTTATTCGGAGGCTATTTAAGTGCAATTTATATGAAAATGTATTTATTTTTCTGTCTCTTATTTGGTTTTTTGGTTTTTACTTTCAAATCATTAAATCATTTTTTGCAGACATTTTTATTAATCAAAAGTTAATTAAAAATTCAGTGAATACTAAGCGATATGTAATGGAAAGTAGAGTATAGGAGAAAATATTATATATTAAATTAAATTTATTTTTTATATATTTTTTTACTAAAGTTTTGATTATATTTTATTACCTTTTTTTCATTTTATCTCATCGATAGTGTATAGCATTTCTGACACAGTTTTAACAGATTTTTATTCACTTTAAACGAATGGAAAATAATTAGCTTCGGATTTGAAAAGTATTTTGAGCAGAGCTCTAAAGAAAATTATAACTTAATGATTATTTTCATATATTTTAGTGAAAAACTATATAGAATTTAAATATAAAAATATTTTTACACTTAATTATAATTATTACATAAATTTATTTTTCTATTATAATTGAATTAAATGTCTAAATGTTATAAGAATTTACTTAATCTTATTCGGTATCAAAAAATAATTAGAAAGTTATTATCATAAAAAATGCTTAACTTTTTTATCAGAAAAAAACCAAAAAAAACAACTTAAATGTTGAAGAAAAACATGAGATTTCGTATACAGTATTTGCGATTAATTTATCTTAAATTTTATTATTTCTTTTTCTGAGCTTTTGCTACAATTTTATCGTTCGTTAAACTAAAGCCAAAATTGATTGAAATTATTCTTTGATTGAAAACAGATTCTGTTTATATGAAAAATACAATATGTGGTCTAAAGTGAACTTTAAAACTAATGTAAATCTTTGTCTAATTTTAACTCTAAAACTCATCTATTCATTAGACGAGAGAAAGGGCTGAAGAACTCATAAACTTTCTCTTCTCTATGCATATGATTATAATTAGCAGTCATTGTATGCGATATAATGTTTGCTTTTAATTAACACTACTATTACTGAACAGTGAGATATTGGATGTGTTTTTCTTTTGAGTTCAAAATTTCTGAGGATTGGTTTGAAATAACTTAACCCGAAGTTCAAAATTATAAATTATAACCATAAGAATGAGATATTTTTCTGGGAATACGAATATTAATTATTGTCTAATCAATCATTCATTTGTTGTCAAAATAGGTTTAAATCAAATATAAATAATCTAATGTATGATATGTTGTGATAAAAGGCTTAAGAAAAAAACGATTAAAAAATATATAGTTTTGAATATAAAAATTGTTATTACCTTATAGTTCACCGACAGAATCAGAAAATATAAATACTATTTCGGATTCACTTTACAGTATATTCTCAATCAAATGATCATTAATTATAAATAGATTGCAAAGAAAAAGAAATAATAGTTTAACGAATCAAATGAATGGTAAATAAAAAAAATTTTCAATTTCACAAAATGAGGTTCAGTTGCAAAATATATTATGCTATCTGTTTATGACTGAACTATTCTGTGTGCAGAAAGTCTAGCATAGCTGCAATCAATGTTAAATTACTTTTTCTTCTCTTATTTTGCCCTAAAAGACAAATAAAAGAAAAAAAAATTAATGATATAACTAATCAAATGCAGTCTCTCTTTCTGTTTGATAATGACTGCTAATAACAAAGTTCTGAATAGACAAACATAATTCAGATCAATAGAGTGTATCCCCAGATAGTGAACAAGATTTTTATACATACAATATATTATGCTTACAGTGCAGTAACTAATAAGTTGACGGATTTTTTTGTTGACAATTATTCTGCTCTTAAGATCAAGTGTACAGTAAATTGGATTTAGAATCCGAATAACTGTTTCGTTATATAAGACTAATATAATTGAGCGAACATTATATGGTATATAAAAAAATAGATTGCAGTCTCAAAAAACAGCATCGATTATAATTAGAATGCTATTCAATAAAGTTCATTGGTGTAACTGTAATTGTTATTATGTAAGCGAGATATAAGTGTAGAAATTGTGGCCGAATTTAGATTTGAATTTCTACATAATTTTTGAGCTAATGTTAATTTTCATTTCGATATATATTTTTTCATTAAATATGAATTACATATAATTTGTTTTATTATCGAAACTATTTATTAATTAAGTGATATATTATTCAATTTATTGCACAATTTATCCAGAGTAATATTACTAATATCGATTTAGCTCTCTTATATTCTATAGATAATTGTCAGACATATTTAAGAATTAATTGACCAGTATAGGTTTCAAACATATTCTCCTGATAAGATCTATTGAAATTTAACCTAGTTATTTATTCAAATGTCAGATTGTATTTATCAGAGATGCGGAAGCTCGACGGTTCTAGGGGGGGTCTAGGGGGGGGTAAAATGGCGGATTTTGCCTAAAAATCTAGGGGGGGGTCTAGGGGAGGGTATTTTCGAAAAGCAAGATGGCCGCCACAATGGCGAAAAAATGGCGTTTTAAATACTATTTATTTAGATCTATACTGATTGCCAGGTCAGTTATGCAACAGTCTGCTCACCACTGATTCTAATTATATTCTGTATTGAATTTTGAGAAAATATTTTTTAATTGGATTCCGTATTATCTTAATTATTGTGTTGACTAAACATAAAGATTAATAGTTTTGAGAAAAATATTTTCAAATAATTATCGATAAAAGAAATGTAAAGCAAAAAAATAAAGTAAAATAAATACCTTTAATATACTGTTACTAACGATACGTAAACTTGAATTCTATATATGCTTTCAATCCATACTATACTCGTATAGCAAACGTAAAAATAAGTTTTTGAATGCAGTTTTGTTTTTGTTTTTTCTCTATATTTGTTGTATTACTTTCAATATTAGTATCACAAACAGCAGAAAACTAGTCTAATCTCGTATTTTGTTTGGCCGTCTGCTAAAGCCGATGAACAGGTATTGGGAAACACACACATATATAATAATCTATTGGACACAAGTATGTCAAACGAGGATTTTCTATACCGTTATTATTCTTGTTCTCTCACTGTATATATCGTTTTCATATTTGATTTTGATTTTTGTTTTTTTGGTTTTGTTTCAATATATCAAAAATGTTTTTCAGAAGCTTTTAAATCAATATTTTCTCTCCCATTAAGGCTTTGATTTATTTGTTAAATTCAATTGAATTTTATTTTCTGTGCTTTGAAATAAACAAACTGTGAAATCGTATAAAATATTTTTCATCTCTATTACGAAGATCTATAAAATTCTATAAATTTTAGCTAAAAATAAATAAAAATAATACCAAAAACTCAAATCCGATAACAATTTTGAAGCCAGATCAATTGCCAAATCGTAGTAGATTTAAAGCTAGAACAATTTACGGAATAAGCATGGTATTTTATGGCTAATAATTTTGTGAGTATTAACAGCAAAAAAGTCATTAACACTATAGGAAACATATTTGAAAGCACTTCCTATGGGATAGCCATACAAATGGAGTGCAAACACATAAATAAGTTATTTTCAAAAAAAATTGTTTATTGTTTTGACTAAAAATTGGGAATTATTTTCTGAAAATATATTGATTTTAAAAAATAATACATTTTAGCGAACAGTATGTGGTTTAACATTACATTTCAATTTGGGCGGCACTCAAGTAGCTGTCGAACTGGTCCGAGTCTGAATCACTTACTCACTCTCTCCCTCTCCCTGTGCTCATCGTGCAGGCTCTCAGAGCTCACTCCCAAACATACCTGTTCTAAATGAACAGAAATTATATATATTTTTTGCTGTATTGATAGCAATTTCCACTATCAGCCCAATCGGCTCTATGATTGATTGCGCGCCCAATGCATATATGAATGAATGGTTAGGCTTAAGTTGGGACTCCTTTCTCCCTCTCCTCTCTCTTTCTCCCTTTCCCTCTCCTTCGCTGCCAATTCTTATTATAATAACTCCAATCTATAGAACGCGTAAAACGTTTTTCAAATCTTATCATTCGCTTTATTTCTCCCACTTTTATACACAATTTTTCTGTGGGCTCTCTCTCTCTCTCTCTCTCTCTCTCTCTCTCTCTCTCTCGCCTCCTTTCCCTCTCACAGCTCACTCTCTCTCTCTCACTATAACTAATATAAAACCGAATCCAATATTAGACGTAAGAGTTTTTCACTCACTTATGGTTTTAGTTAAGTTACCGGACGTGCGAACCGTACGTAAAATGAAAAATAATAATACTTTTCTCTCTCTCTCTTCTCATTCTCACTGGTATTTTGAGCTCAAGTTTCCATTGGGTCTAAAATGGATCGGGTATTGTGTAAAATGAATAAACAATTTTTCTCTTTTTTCCAAAACTGTTTGACTGTCTTATGCAAAAGCTGTCGGTGCGAAAGAATAGTCAGTCTCAGCATTATGTATACAATTTTAATACTCGCACCGGTATATGGTTTACACAATCGTATTGTGTATTCCTGTTATTCTTTAACCTTAAAAGTAAGCGAAAGACCGGAAAAAATAAATGTTATCGGAATTGAAAATCAAAAATAAAATAAACGTTAAATATATTACTGTATATGAGAGTCAATACAAGAATAGGAGAGTCTGTTTGAGATATACAGACTGTCTGAATAAGAAATATATGCCTTTAAAGGCAGAAATGATATCGCGATTAGATTATTAGATACAGAGAATAACTTTTTACATATCATTATTAAAAACTATTAATTCAGTTTCAAAAATAAAAAGCCGTAAAAAATATTTATTTTATGAATATTCATGAAAAATGTTTAGTTAATAAACGGGAAAAAAAGTTAATTTATAGAAAATTTTTTGCTTAAAAATAAGAATATATTTAAAGGTTTGGAAAACAAATTCTCTCTCAGTTTGAAGATAAAATCAAAAGTGATTTTTTCGTTCCGAACAATATTTGTATTCAATTTGATTCTCGACTGTCTATTGAAGACTTATATATTGATAAAGTATTTTATCTATAATTATATAAAGCCTTATATAAACAAATTGAATATTTTTTTCTACTTTTCTTTTTGATTCCCAATTTGGAGATAAAATCTTAAGGATTGGGATTCGGAAACAATAGCGTGGGTTCAGTATCTATGGGTGATTCTACACTTGATTTATCTCAGATCAACTATCGTTTCGATCAAAAATGAATAGGAAATGATCAAGCTCAACTGAATCCCGTGAGAAAACAAGATTAACCCAATATAATACTTATTAATTAATTGCTTAGAGTTGTGTTTAGGTGAAGCTATCACATAAATTGCTTGGTTACACTGTTACCTAATTAAATATTAGCCTTCTTACTTAATCTAGCTTGCACATCCTTTCCATTGTATTCAATTGAAAGGAAAACAAACTTAAATTCTAATATAAAAGTCACGTATTTTAGCAGTGAATGCACAATAATATATACTTTTATCTGAATTATGATTAAAATATTTAATTCTTATTTTATTTTTCATTTAATGAATAATCTATTTTTGAATTTCTTTATTCATTAATAAAGTAAAAGTGTTTTTACATAAATTAAAATTTTATTTTTATTCTTAATTTAATTATTTATATTAATTATGATTTTATTTTTGTTAAGTATATGAGTTGGACATCAAGTCTGAATCAAGTAAAGGCACCGGGGCTTAATTAATATGAGCGGAAAGGTATCATATTATATATGCATTAGATAACAGATTTGTCTAATTTTCAATCTATGCTATCGTTGTCTGAATTTTTAATATCTATTTTAATATTATATTAATTAAGAAATGCACTTAATTTTCGGTGAAGTTATGAAACAATTTCTTTATTTATATTCAATTTGTGTATTCATTACAGCAATGATTTGTAAGAATTTTTCGTATGAAATGTTTAGAAAAAAAAATTAATTAAATTTTATAATCATTTTATTGATGCAAATCATGAATTGATTTAAAGATTAATTTCAATTGAATTATATGAAAACAGAAAATTAAAATTTTATTTATTTATTACTTATTTTTAATCAGAGAAATGTCTGTCAAAGAAAACCGATAAATAAATTCAATACATATTTCAAATAATTTTAAGTCCTATTCAACGAAAATCTGATTAAAAATACAAAATAAAAGGCGATTACAGTAACTGTATAAGACTTGACTGTATTACTGAATAAACTGGATATTAGAGTCGAAGCCATAAATATTACAGTATATGAGAGAAGAATTAAAAGGCAGTAATTAATTGAACGAAACTGAAACCCAATCCATGGCTGCAATTGATAATCAAATTAATCGTTTAATTTCAAGCACTTCTTATTTGACTTATACTGTCGGCAAAGGCTGTCTCTAATTAAAAAACTATCCTTTCTCTATATTTGCGTAGGCAGTACAGCAGTGATATTCAAGTGGGCACACATAACCAAAATCATTCTAACTTGACACTTTTGAAAATAGCGCTAAGAATAAATTTCGCTTACCTAATGATTTCTTCTTATAATTGAAGTTAGGTGGGTAACCCGATATCTATTATTTTTTATGCTGTTCAATTATATTTTGTTGTGCACCCTATATTGATATAGGTGCTGAGCTTGGCACTTTTTGATAATAGAAAAATATTGAGTCGATTATAATTAAAAATAGCGCAAAACAAATATCAAAGTGAATGCGATTTTTGTCATTTGATATGTAAATAAGAGATGCGATTAAACGCTATAAATATCTAATTAGTGTTTGAAGTTTCGAAATACCGATCCTTTTATTATATATTTTTTTTGAATAGAAAAAGAAAAGCTTTGTTCGCATCAAATGTGATATGTTTTTGAATGAATTGAAGAATAAAATAAGTCATTATATAATAATAATAATAGTAATAACGTATATAAAAACGTATACTAATTGTCAGTTTCTTTTGTATTATTCATATTTCGTTTGACTCATATAATTGATGTCTGAATTATTGTCAAAAGTTTTTTTTTCTTTATTTTTATGTAAATCTTAATGAATATAATGTTTTAATTCTGTATATATTTGTAGCTCTTTTTCAACTCTTTTAAGAATCCGATGACACATATATTTGAGCCGAAACATTTCTGCAGATATTTAATCCACACAATTATTTTTAGAATATTTTTCTACTTTTCTCTCTCTCTCTTTATAACTAATTTTTATGCAAAATATTTTAATCTTTTTCTCATTACTTACTAAAGAATTTTTTATTTCATTATTTTTTCTTTGAATAGAATTATATAAAGAATTCTTTTGACTCTTTTTTGCATAACTTGACTGTAATTTATAGAGAATTACAGAAAAAACATTATTTATAATGAATTCTAAGCTTAGAAAAAAAGATATTCATATGTTTGTCAATCATCTGAGTAGTGATGAAAAATTCACAGTTAATTCGTTTTAAGTCTGAAAAACATAAAAATTAATCAAAGGATTTGAAATTCTGGAAATATTTCAATAATGTGTTATTCATATTACGAAACGACATGACTGAGTAGTTAACGAATTCAGCTTTAGATGACATTTCTTCTTAATTATCGTTACATTATGTCAACCAATGTATAATAAATGACATTTTTTATGAATACAGAATCGCAGCCCTGACTAAATCAAATGTAACATGTGCACATTAGCTTTGACACATAAAGTGGAACATGTACTAAATAGGATTAGATACAATATCATTTTTCTTTTTCGAAATGATCTTGTACATATTGAATACATGGTACATATTGTACCAAGTTCATTTCATTAGAATAGAGGTTTATTTATGGCTTTCAGTTAAAATCATATCCACACCAATAGGTTCTTATTCATTTGAATTAACCCGGTACTTTCTATTATATGTGAATTACTTAATATTGTGTTTCTATTCATTTAATTGAGAGCCAAAGTATGCAATGAATTGAATGATATGACACACATATAACCTCTGTATATCATATAAGACATACAGGGTTTCTCAGAATAGACGGCGGATTTGAATCGGGCGCCACAGAAAAACTACAGGGGGTACAATATTGATACC
>JAQIWA010000486.1:0-30788 GCA_034693305.1 Eueremaeus valkanovi
CCCTGCCGGGCGCCCCCTCTAGCTAGGAACTTTTTGAAAACTGATTTATGATCCTTGGACCTTCCTCTATCGAAAGCACATGTGTGACTTTTGATTGGTTCGATAGCCCAAAGATGCCCACAACTACGGTATGGTCCTTTACCAGATCAACTTGCTGGGTGATTGTTTCAATGAAATTGCTTCAGATATACAATGTTTACAGTTTATATGAGATATGAAATCGATTTGAATACGTTTCACTTAAATACTTAATTTTGTTTAATATATAAAATATTTATTAAATCTATATTTGTTTTGCATAAAACAAGAGTCGATTTATGTTTAAATTGCATTATAGCTCAATTTTCAAGTGCATATTAACTAAATTTTAACCTGATTCAAGGCACTCTGATGCGATTTTGAGATTAAATTGCCATTGAATCACCTTTAACAAAAAGCCATTTAAATGTGGCCACCTTGGTCAATTGTGCTGTATAACTAACTTAATTTGTTTAAGCGATGATTTTCATATTTTTATTTTATAACTTCAGTTCATTGACGAGTGTTTATGAATCAAAAGTGAATTTAGTTATATGTGTTGAAGCGCTTGACTACAGTATACAGTAGTAGAGTAGCACTGATTATTTTTTTTCAAAGTTAACGCTTAATATTAATATTACGCTTATATCTCACTTATACAGTAAGTCTATTAAAGCGATCGTTAAAATAATGTCCGAAAAATAAAAGCCTTAATACATAATATTGTAGTCAAGACTGGCTCTAAGGTTAGGTGAGTCAGACCAGTGTTCTTAATGCTATCATATGTTAGTCTCCATTCTTGTGTGCCATCCGGTTGTTATGTTACCCACCGGTCCAATGAGTTCACGATAAGGACATATCTATATAAATAAAACTGTGTCCACACTGTCCACACCAGCAGATAAATTCTGTGCTTCACTTAAACTCGAATTATTAGACAAACTTTTTCTTACTTTCTTATGTTATATGTTTTGTGGTCATTGTTTCGGTGCTGTGACCACAATGTGGGTCATTACTAGACCCGGACTACAACAACAGCCCTTTTATTAATAAAGCTCTAAATTCTATTCATTCCAAGCAATTAATTCCTCAAGAATTTCAATTCCAAGCATCAAATCATTTAGAAAATTATTAATTTAATTCTTAATTGAATTTAAAGCAAAATTTATGAATTAATTCTTCAATTTATGTGCTTTTCAATGAGATTATGAAAATAAAATTCAAGTGAAATAATTGACTGAATTTCTTCTATCGATTATTCAATTCTTTTATAAGGATTTTATTAGCTTTCGATCAGAAATAAGAATTTATGCTTACGTTCTGTTAACTGGTAGTCAAGCGATATAATCTGATGCAGCAGATGATCAAGAGGTTCAAAAAATAAGCGACGATTGTATAAAAGCAAATAAACAGAGAATTATTTGTGAACAACAATATGGAGAGAATTGGACGACAGAAGCAGTTGTTTTGTTAGCCCTGTTCTCCAATACGTTTATGTCTTATAAGCCTAAGTTTCGGTTAAACTAAACTTGTTCTCCGCTCAACAGTTACAGTACTGTATGTTTCACTACTTATTGATTCAATGATAAGCTAGTAATCAATGTTGTGTACAGTCTGTACACTATGTGTGTTATGTCTGCCTTCCATTCAATGCCCAATTCATTCATCAATTTCTGCAAAATATACAAAAACTGCTGAACAGACAGTTTGAACGCTTCTCTAATTACGGATTAATTAAATTAATGTTTGCATTGAAATTGTAAAATAAAATATTAATTTTTCGCTTTCTGTTAGCTTATGGCTACTACTGTAGTCTTAAACAGATTTGATCTTGGAGAGTTTTCAAATTTTAGCACTTTAAAATACCCGAATCCATTTTTCAGGATTTATGATACAGTATTTGAAGTTAAAGTATAATACAGTACTTGATTACTCATTTGATAATCAAAATGATCGAGTTGATTAAGTAATCACAATTTATAAGCAATGTAACTAAATTATGAACAGAACAGAACAGAACAGTTTAATTCGTTTTGTTATACAGTATTGTAATATTAGTAATCGTGAAATCATTTTTCTGATGACAACACAATCTATTCAATAATCAAATAACTTATTCGATAATAATTTGATATACGCTATCATATTCTCAATTCAGCCTACAGTCAATACAGTCACTACAGTAGGTATACAATAGAGTAGTTCAGTGTATATTCAGAACAACTGATTTATCTGTTTTGATCCAAAAATGTTCTCCAAATGTCTGACTATTGGCCCAAATAAATAGAAATAGCAATTGAAAGGCACTGACGCCCGAACAACACAACGACAGTACAAATTCGGTTTTTGATGAGCGCACAGAAAAACGCGCACAAAAACCCTAACCATTGATGAGAAGGACATATGCTTTGAAATGTTGGATAATTGAAAGTTCCTGCCGTCCACTCAACCAGAAAATGAAACCATATATATATGCTATGACTGAAGCCTAAAGAATAAAGAAATGAGAGCTAAACACAATCTGTACCCACTATTGCAACTAAAATGAGTTCTGACTTCACTTTCACTCTCTCTTTCTCTCTATTTTTCTCAATTCCTTTTTCAATAGATGACTGTCCACTAAAATGGCTTCAATTGTTTTATTAATATAAAATTCTTTTCCGTATTTACTATCGAATTATCGAAATCATGTCTTGCACTCAAAATCCTCTATACTTTCATCAAAAAGCAATTCTCTAATCGCCAAATAAAATCTACAGCACTATACTGTACTTTACTGTACTGTACTGTACTCTACTCTACTAGCTCATATTTCCAAATACCACTCTCACCTCTTTAATTCAATGTGTCTTTTCATATTGAATAATAAATGAAACAGGTAATATCCAGAATAGAAAATGGTCTACTCATATAATATTAGTTTATATTAATTATAAAATGACAAATAGAGTAATGGAAAGGATTTGTGGCAATCGGTTCGAGAGTTGATTCAGAAGCCAATCGATAAGTTTGCAGTTGTGTTAGCGATGATAGTCATCGTAAAAGTTGCCATAAAATTAATTTGAAAGAAAAATAGCTATTATTAAGAGCAATAATACTGTGCCGAACCCAGAATTTATCTAATATTTGAGGCCAATCAGAGATTATAACCCAAATTGAGTTAAGACACATCCATTTGCAATGTAGTAAAACTCTTTCCCAGAATATACACATTGAGAACATTGTGTACATTCTCTACTGTTCTCTACTGTTCCGTACAGTTCTGTTACAATTTTTATAATAACACAATACAGTACTGTATTACTATAGTGTGGCTGAATTACAATTAGCTCAGGTTAAGTGTGTTTTCTCCCAAATCCTATCTAATGTTAGCTTATATTACACTCTTTGTTGAGATTTTTCACAATTAGAGCAAAAAAAGATTAGAAATCCTGGAAAACAAGAAATTCATTTATATATTACATAATCGATAGAGAATACAAATTAATATTTTTTGTATACTTGATGTGTATTTTTTAAATTAATATTTTAATAATAATTAAATATGAAATTAAATAAAATGCTCAGAAAAATATGAATTATTAATTTTTATAAATAGATTCTCATTTGCAGTATTAAAAAATTAATATTGAATTGAATTTATAATAAGTTTAGAGAATTGTAAGTTTGAGCCAAATATAATATTTTTGTAATCTAAGAAATGATGGTATTATCAATTTTCATATCATATGTTTCACTTAATCTTTCGCAAAATCAGAAAAACTAATGAGGATAAATTGCAGCCGACTTTGCAGTCAAGTTTGTAATACTCTTAAGAAAAAATGACGTGACTCACAAAGCATACGATACAGAAATCGTTTCTAACGAATAAACTGTACTAAAAATTTTGAATTATTTCCTTATAATCATAGCTTTGATATAATACAGTACATTTATTTATAAAAGTATTCTGTTGGATTTTTAAATATTTCTATGCGAGCTATTGATATCTAGAATTCTGTATCAATATATCTATAATTATATTAATATTATGGCACAGGAATACTCGTCCCTTTATTGTGAACACATAATTGAAATATTCGTGTGAAACCATATTTGCTCCAAATGTATGCTAACTTAACTCATTTTTTGCCAACATCTTTAAATGAATGAAGATTTTTATCATTATTATCATTATTTTTTATAATTATTCATTACATTATTTCTATGTATTTCTATGTTATTTATAAATATATTAAAATTCAGAAATTGATGAAAAATAAGTAAATGTTTGAGAAAATTGAATTTCTTTAATATAATAGATTTCATTGATTTATTAGCGATTTGGTTGTAAACATAAATCTGTATTAATATTGATATTGATATTGATTCTGAACAATGTTGAGGTGTTTTCCATCTGAGCTAATCAATAGAGAATGTGTAGTAAAAATGGCCAAGATGGCTTCATAGCATACCATAGCATACCATAGCATACAGTATTACAGTATTACTGTTATGGCTCTACAGAACAGAGTTGAGGCTACAGAGCCAGTCAGTCTAATTCATGTCCAGTGCTCTCTATTATTATTGTTACAGATCATTAGCGAGAGTCGCATTTGGAGCACAGTATCAGTATCTGTGCCTCAGTTGTAACGCCGCCAATATATGCTCAATGGAGTGCTTACAGCGTCTGATAAGAGCCATGGCTTTTGACGTTCAAACGTCTCATTCGTCTCATTTCCATTCGTTCGCTCTTTCATTGCATTCCTATTCTCATTGCATAACCTCTTCTATACATTAAGGCATAAATATAAGAGCAGTACAAAAGAAAACTACACATAAATACTAATGGCTTACAAATTCCTGTTTCGGTTTATGTTCATAGTATTCACAGTATTCATAATATTCATAATATTCGTATTGTTTAATCTTTTTATTTTATGCATACAAATGCATTGATTTTTACAAAAGCCAAATTGAAACAAGTTTAATTTTTATTGCATATTATCATTCAAATATTCCATCTGACAAATGGGGATTGTGCATGCTTCAATCTATTTTAGTTTATACACTGTTCATTGGGCACAATAATACAGTGCAAATCATATTTTGATAATATTTTCTAATAATTGTGTTCTTTTAGTTCAGATCAGAATTGATTGAACCGAACACATAGAACGGGTTAATTTTGAATATACCAGTACACTTTGCTAGTATTAAATATTGCATACAATCATGTTTTGCAGGAACGTTTGAGCCAGGCACTCATCTTTCCACTCGATCGGAATTCTCGAAAATGTCATTATTATTATTAATTGCATAACATTTCTACTTTCCATTGAATCGGTTTATATAATGCATTCATTTTTCAAAATTTTTTGTTTCCATTTCTCAAAATTTTAATTATCATTATTCGGTTAATTCCTTACGAATCGCAAAAATAATTTTAATCCGACATGAGTTCCATTTTTAATATATTTATTAGAATAATAAAACCTTTTACAGGTATATGATATCGCTTTGAACATGTTCAATTCATTTCATAGAATAATCAATGTATAATATTTATATAACTTTAGATTAGAGATGCAGAAGAAAAGTACAACTAAACTACCCTTTTCAATATAGTCACGTGACCAATCAACTTTCAAATTCTATGGTTATTTCGACAAATAGATTGTACTCTTCCAGATCTCTGATTTAGAATAATTTGAATATCCCTGGTACTGTGCTGGTTCATTTTATTGAATATTTATTTATGTAAACATTTTTAAATACATTATGTTATTTGAAGTGAAGATAAATGTAAAATAAAAATATCATTCAAATGCTATATGGAGTCCAAATTGATGCTGGTATAATAAGATTAAAATGTGTTGCACTTAAAATTGTGCTTTTACTGTATTACTGTATACTGCACTGTATTATACAGTATGTTGACTCGAAAACATTGAATGATTAGTTGATTGCATTTATCCATTTTATGTTTACACTTATTCCGTACAGTTATTGTACAGCCAGTACAGTTAGTAGGTTCAGTAGAGTTGCCGGATTCGGCCATTTTGTTGTCTTATGAGAATTAAAATGAAATTCTTTACTCAAAAGAATATAAACTGTTTTTCATAATTATAAGAAAAGTTTGGATTCTTTAAAAATAGTTGAGACGAGAATAGAAGTAAAACTAAATGATCTAAACTATAAAGTGTATGCATAGAGCGAATGAGCTCTAAAGTGAATGCATTGCTCTGTATGTGTGCTATCGTATGCATCAGAGCCTCTATTATTCTAACGTTTGATTAGTAAACAGAGCATTCATTCGCTAATTCTAAGGCAATGTAAGGCTATCTTAGATTTCATTCTTTGTTTTTGTTTGTCTTTTGAATTTTTAAAAGACATTCGTTTAATGTTTTACGGCTAATGACTCGTTTGGCGATTAACTCTTTATATGTTTTTCATTCGCAATCATTTTTATTTAAAATACTTTAACAATTAGTTTAGTTTTTTGAAAATCCAACAGTAATTTAGTTTAGTAGTACAGTAGAGCACATTAGAGCCCGGTATTGTACCATTTAGTACACTATATCAATAGTGCAATATAGCACAATATAGCACAAGGATGCATTTCTAGAATACCCTTTGATTAAGAGATTACACAATTTGAAGAGAAGTACAATAAAGACATTTATCATATAATTTTAAAGTAGGAATGGCCAAATTCAGCAACCTTGGGGTTATTGAGGTTGGGGGGTAAATGGCTTCATTTCAGTTTATTTTAATTTTTTGACCACTTTTTCTAAAAATGTATTCAATACTTGATTTTAATTATAAAGTTTATTTAAATTGCATTGAATTAATGAAAGTGAAAGCAATCAACTAATGCTTATACAGTTAGCTCACAATACTATAAAGTTTGGATGAATTATATGACATCAATGTATTTATAAGTCTGTCTTATATTTTACTCAATCAACTTATAATTTTCAGCTCTATTTTATAAAGAAAATTGAACCGATAAAAGAGCAGTGAGGGTCAATTTTATTCAAATTATGAGTGATTTGTAATTAGAGTTCATTTTAATCGAATTGAAAGTGTGTTTCGTTTCGGCACACATTCATTATTTTTTCAGTTATCAAAATCTCTTTCAGTGTATTGAATATCTTTTTAAAAGTTGTCTGAAGAGTGAAAATCTCATTAAAATAATTTGACCGATAGAGCAGTAGAACACAAATAGAGTAGAAATCGTTATAATTATAAGTTTTATATAAGTTTCAAAATTAACTTCACTGTAAATATTGGTTGCATTATAGGAAAGAGCCTTTTAGGGAGAAAATTGTTGAAACATTCACGTCATTCAAGTTTTGCAGTATTTCTATACTAAAATGTACTGTATATACATTTATATACAGTATATACAGTACATCAACAGTAGGTATGTATTAAATATGAATGAACTCAATATTTACGATTACACTAATTAACTGCACAGTAAATGATTGGATGTATTCAAATACTGTTTGAGTCAGTTATAAGTGATAAGTAAAATGTGTTCAAAACACTAAATCGTCTTCCGTTGAAATCCTTTCAAGCATTAAGTTATGAAAATGTATCAATAAATGGGAACAATTATTGCTAAAATCAATTGACCAGGACAATTGTCACATTCAAAGTTGTTTTATAACCTTGGCTACCTCTCAGTGAAGAAAATTCAATTAAAATAAGTATTCTTTGAATTTAGTTAAATATTATTATTATTATACAAAATAAAATATTTTCATTTCTCATGGAATATATTATTGAAAATTTGCATAAATTTATTGAATCGAACGTATGTTTCGGTATATCAGATAAGTTTGGCGGAAGAGTTGATTTCAAAGAGGATTTATTGCATAAAATTATTGCTAAATTTCAGTCTCAATATAATCGCATATCGTATCTCACTTTAATGATATGCAATTCAAGTAAGGCTGGAACACCCTGGTCAAACCAATCTCTGCCGGTTTTAAACAAGAAATTATTAGTTGATTTGACCCAAATTGAACTTAATTTCAAAGAAATCATTCAAATTCAGTGAATATTTAAAAAATAAGGACTGCTTTGAGTATTAATATGTTCCGGTTCAATGCATATTTTCATATTTTTGACCTCAAGTGTCTGGTCATTTTATTTTCTATGGCCATCCATGAAATTCAAGTATACCAGGTTGCAATATAAACATATAAAATAGTTTCAAAACCATTGAACTAAAATTTAATTCTTATATATAGTATAACAGAACAGTATATCGACTGTAAATGTGTATATGTGTAGTGCAATCGCTATTATATTTAATATAATTTGTATTAATAGTAGAACTATATGTTTATAAACATTGAGCCTGGTAATTAAATGAAAACTAGGCCACGGTTCCCATCTATCGCTGATTGGGTTTGCACAGGCTGAAATTTGCGAATTTTTTTCGATTTAGTTTTGTTGTGTTTTATTTAGAAACCTGTATTACATTTGGCTAAACAATAATTTGCAATTTTCTTTGGAAAAGCTGTGAAAATGATTTGATTCGGACATTATTTTGATTGAGCACTGGTTCAATTAAAACATATTATGAAATATTCTAACATTTATTATATAATGTTTGTTTAAAACTAGAATACTGTGCAGTGGAGTAGTGGTGTAGTGGAGTAGTATTGATAATACAGTAATAGTGCTAATAGTGAGTAAAGCAATAGACGATACAATGCAATAGACAAGAGAATAGTGAAAAGTCAAGAACTGCTAAATCTGTTTTACGGTAGCCATGGATACGAGTTTCCCCATGAGATTAAAGTAGAACAGTTGCACAGAGTCTAAAAGTTGGCCCAAACTCCTACATCACTATATCATCCGCTATTCATCATATTTTAGTTCGTTTGTCAATCCGTGTAATGTTTGTCCCAAATCTTGAAGTATAGAAGCAATTCATCAAATTTTTTATATAACAAACATTTTCGGCTCAAATATTCTCTGTATTCTCCGTTCATTCGCAACACTTTCCGTAATTGTTATAATCAAACAAATGAAGAAATCATTGCTATTAAAGCATCTCTTCTTAATTATTCGGATCATTCAAATAATTCCTTAACTCTATATATGAATTGAAAATATTATATATAATAAATTGAAAACAAATATCTAATAGTTTAATAATGACTCTGAGCTAAATATTACTTTATTCCGCCAACATTTTGCTAATCTGATAGCAAAGCCTTTAAAATAATATAATATGAATGAGATTTGAATGAATGCATTGTATTTCATATGATTACAGAATGACTAGAATTTCCTTATATTTACTTCTATTAGTAATACTAACGACTCGTAAGACTAATAAATATTTGACTGCATTTGCGATGACATGTAATGTCTTATATTCTGTGGATTATCTCTTATAATAAGACTGAGTGACGGACATCAATGACTCAAATGCTGCCACTCTTTAGATGCAAACAGACATACAGTGTGACAGTATTTGCAGTCATTTGGCATAAGATTCTGTACACAGAAGTAATTCTTTGATCTTTGATCTCATTTTCTCCTTTCAATGTATCTATTCTTAACATAGAGTACAATACAGTCTGTACTCTATCTATAGAACAGTATTGCATAATATTAAGTCAGATATTCATTCATTTTCATTATCCCTCGTCCTTTCGGCTGACCATTGAAGGCAGGTGATCTTAGAATCCCAGATTTATCGCAGGAGTTCAAACAATCCTGCTAATGTTATAAATGAATATTGAATTAATAGATATAATTTTGCATTCATTATAAATATCTTATTTGAATCGATGTCAATAGAAATGAAATTGAGCAGAGCTCAATTCTGCTAAATTGGTTTTGAAAAGTAATTTTAAATATGTTTATAGACTTTATTTCTTTCTTCTTATTATTGGTTTTTACGAATCATTTTTTAGAGTTGTTTTTCAGTCGATGATTGATTCGATGACTTTTTCATCTTTTTGTTTGTCTTCTTATAAGATAAGTCGAATACATCTGGGATACCCAGGCTCATTCAGTCCAAAATATAGAGCACACATTAAGCGGAAAATTAGCCAAAATTTAGCATTTAATCGATTATTTTTTAAAAGAATTATTTATAATCATAAATATAGTCATTTTACTCAACTGTGCCAGAGCACCAATTATTTATAGAAATTGATCCAACTCTAAATACATTATACATACTGTACATACTGTACCAGAACATTTGGAACATTATTTAGAACAATAACCAATACTTATTGTCTTTTTATAATAATTGAAAGAAAAATAATTATTGATTCAAATATTAATTTCAATTAAATTATTAAAAGTTTTAATAGAAATACGAGTTTATGTTTAGGCAAACAAATTAATGACCGGAATATTTATGTTTGTACTGTATTAATATATTGACAGTCTATTAAATAATTCCTCCATTTTATCCCTAAATTATAACATTGGTTATGTCATTGATTAAAGTTTCAACTGAAAACACTTGTCAACAATATAATCTTGCTATAATCATGGTTAGATTGGGTGCACTCGTATTTCCCAGTAACTCTCCAGCATATGATTTATTGATATAGTATATGATATGACTTGAGATATACAGTACAAGATTTGAATATATTTTATTATTAATACTTTTAAAATATTACCAAATAATACAAATAACACAAAATTTAAATGAATATAAGATACAGTAGTATCGAGTGATGAATAAATTTGAGCGAATAAATCATTATTATAACTGTATTTATAATATTGATATATTTGTGATACTCATAACTGGCATAGACTGTACTTTTGTGTCCTATTCTGTTGTTTTTTCTCATTCATCGGTAAACTGATCGCTAATCTCTTGGAAATCCACGAAAGTAACAGAGAAGTGATATATAAATAAAGGCAAAACACTATAAAACAGTAGATCTTCAACATTAAAGAAAACACACAAATAGTATCGATCGATAGCCTCTCCTCTTCTCTTCTCTGCCATCAAAGTGTTACACAGTTTACATAATATTATTCAATACGTGTTTTACACCACAAACGCAGTCAGAGAGAGAAAGTGTAACAGATTTGATGTAAACATAACACAAAACGAGAATATATTTTATTCAAAAGGATTTTGAAGACAAAAATATAGTTTTATAGAAAATATATTAAATAAAAGGCAGAAAACGATTGCTTATTATAAACTATAATTACATAAATATAATGACTAATTAGTAATTACTGTATGTTTGAAACACTCGACTCTAATCTACTGTATTTTGTTGTCTTCAAAACCTATTGCATTCAAATACTGTACAATACAGTACAGTAGAGTGACATCAGAATACTGTAATACTGTATTTACATACTGTACTTACTTAGCTATTATCTTGCTCATTTATAAAATGCAAACAAGGATTTAAGTGAACAGTTAAGTCACTGTAAACGATAAGAATTGGTTCATTCGATTCGTTATTTATATGAAAATAGCTTTCAGTAAAATATAATTTTCTTAGTCTATAGAATATTTGATTAGATTTTATTCTTTGGATGCAATTAATTCGTCTCTTCATGTGATGCACACAACTGAGTGAACAGTTCTGTTGTGTAGTGTAGAGCCAAAGCTTTGTTCCCAATATTCTACACTATTTGTCGATATTGTAATCTGTTGTGAGTTAATACTAATCTGTGATGTGCTGTAAATTTTTATGTTAAGCATTGAAATTATACTAACCGTTAATAATTCAGTTCACGTTTTCCTGCTATATGTACTGTAGTTTGGGTACAGTATGTCTGTTCTATTTGTGTTGTGTTGGGTTGGGTTCTAGTAGTACAGCACAACCGAACAAAACCTAATGGTTGTGAACGCCGAGAATCTATTGCTCGGAAATATCGATAATTTATTAGTTTTTCTTTGGCTTTCACTAAAAAATTGCAAACTTTTCTCCTACACTACAGTACTGTATGGCTGTGTCTATGCCTTTCTCAGTCAAGTTTTATGTGTCCAATAAGATAGAGAAGAGCAGAAGAAAAACAACATTATATTAATGGCATCTGTTTTGCAAATTGAAACTCTCTTTGAGACTGACTCCGCACTAGATTTCATGTATACATGTGCAAGGCACTCTCCTACTCACATGATAGCCACATACTCTATCTATACTGTACTCAATTAGTTAGTCGACTGTTAAGATTGCTCAAGCAAATCAAGACTGACTTGCTCATTTTATTATTATTCATTATTCAATGCATTGCTTGAAATATTGATGAGATAGAGTATCTGGCTAAAATATCTAGATCACAATATATAGATGTTATGAGAAATATTCGAGCTTGAACACTTGTACACTTGCACATCTTCGCTTACGATATAACTGAGGAATTGGTTTTTTAGCGAATGGGCAGGAAATGAGTCGTCAGAAAAATAATATGACTTAATGTATAATCCAATATCAATATCGATATTATATTTACTTTAACTCTATTTCTAAGTTACAAAACATTCTAACCATTTGTTTGCTCCCATTCCTCCTTTGCTTAGCCTTTACTGAATTCTTATTTTAACTAAAAATTAAAATAACTTTGATCATTAGATAAATGCGCAAGCACTATCATGTGAATTATCAGTATATGTGATATTTATGAATTGAATAAAACAAATTAAGATATGAACAGGCTTGTTTAATATGAATAAATACTAATTTATATTAATTCTAAGTTATGACAAGAAATTTTTAAAAATATTACTTAAATATAATAATCATATAATTGGTATTGATTTGCAATAAATTACCGTATTCCCCCACAAATAAGGGCATGCCCTTCTAAATGAATCCTACCAGTTCCTCAAAAAACACCACCTGGTAGCTAGTGGCATGCCCTTATAAAGTGAATCAAAAAAATTTACAAAAAATTGATAATCTATTTTCAAATATTAAGCAATATATAAAATTAATAGTCAATAATTATTGTTTTTTCTTCCGATTTAATATATTCGTCATCTTCTTCATCACTTACTTCAGTATGAACTTCATCTGATTCTATCTCATTTTTGTATTACACTTCGCTGAACACCAGTACTTCTACTTGTTAATGTTTTATTACCATTAAATTCTTTTAATTTCTGTAAAACTTACAATTTAGTTTCAATTGAATAAGATTTTCTCTGTTCACTGTCATTAGAACTCATTTGTAGTGACGGTTTATAGGGAAATATACCAAATTATTAACATATAATTTTCAATATTTTGCCTCACTTATAGTGGCATGCCATTATACCCCTGGGTATAGGGACACTTGGTATGATTCATTTTATAGTGGCATGCCCTTATTTGTGCGGGAATACGGTAATAAAATAACAAAAAATATCACAGATGATATAGCATTACATTTATTTTATTGAACGAATTCAGATGAGCTGGATCTGGTCAAAGTTTGAGCTGCATTGAATCGATTGGATGAGAATACTATTGATTTATTTAAAAATGCACTTGCACTTAATCATAATGGTTTACATCATCTGATTATGAAATCTCATTTCATTTATTGAAAGAGAAACGAATTTTATTTATTTGATTTGATATAACGACACAGTATTTCAACAGTTGATGATTAAGACATGGATTAAGTACTGAAATATTAAAGTAATTTATGGCTCAAAATATTTTCTCTATTTTACTAAGATCTCAATGAATATCTCCGTCAATGCAAACATTGTTAAAAACAACATAATCTCCAGTAATATGATTAATGAGATTATCCGTACAGTTTTATCGATCAAAAGTGAAACGCCCTTTCTTATTGATAAAAACCAGTTTAGAAGGAACTGATTATTTAGACAAAATCGTAGCTATGATACCATCATTAATATTACAGTTAGTTTCACAAATGAAAAGTTCATTTTTAATCCACTCATTTCAGATTCAAATTTTCGTCGATAAGTGATCCGGCAAATCTAAGCTTGTCAATGTTTAGTGGCGTTCGGTATTCAAACTCAATTAATATTTATATTTGAACTTATAGTATATTTATGATCCGGTTCATTAAAATATATCAATTCGATTGGTCTGTATTTAATTAACAAAATCAAAAATTTTGTTTTTACTGTATATTATGTTAACTCAATTATAAGACTTGTCAACACATATGTATGTTTGACAGTAAATTGGTCTTTCTCCAAAATTCCCATAAAGTAGCCGAAATGACATAACTCATTTGATGAAATGGATTCAGTAGTTAAGATAAATGATCTGAACAAATTTTAGTTATATTTGAATCGAATAAAAAGATAAATTATATGAAAGGAAAATATTTTTGAATTTTTAGAAATCGATTGCATATATGATATGATTACAGGATTTGGTGTTTTGTTTAGTAATAGACAGTTCAATAGAAGCTGGAAATGATTGTATGAATAAAGACAATAATTAAGATTTATATCTGATTTGTCGTTAAACTAATCGAGTTCTGGTCGACTAATAATTCTAATTCTAAGGAGAACTGAGAACTGCATTCACTTTATTATTATTAATATTTATGATTTATCGCCTTTTGCTTCTACCAAATGATTATTGCTTTTACTCTTTTATAGTAAAATATAACTGCAATACACTATACTGTGAGGCAGTAAATGTTAAATGCATTTTCGGGAACGTTTAGAATTAATGGCCAAATACTCTACTCTAGTGGCTGCAACTTTTGAATTAGCCGGGTCTCAAATCTAGACCTAATATGAAAATCTGTTACGAATTTAAAAACAGTTGAGCACATCTTATATACTGAAATCATAAGTTATGAGTCATAAGGCGTCGAATAATCTTTACCTCAACTCTTATTATAATAATACTGATCTGTTTGTGTGTTTCACTACTTTGTCAATACTAGTGGCGTAGAACGTCACTCTTTGCAAGGCTTACTGTATACGACTGTATTCTGTAGTCACTATTTATACCTATATATCGGTTGTCATATCATATTTCACTATTAAAAATATAATATAATATAATATTGTGTAATGTTCTCAATATTTTACAAAATAAAGCGTTTCTATTCATAATATCCAATGCACAGTGTGTACAATGTGTACAATGTGTACAATGTGTACAATGTGTACAATGTGTACAATGTGTACAGGCACAATTGAAGGCACAATTGATTATGATTGCATCTACTCTACAATGCTTAACAAATATGTAACAAATGTATTGAAAAAGTTTATGAAATACTGAAATCTCTTGAACTTAAGAACAGTGTCAAACAGCCAAAGCGATATGTCCTTGATCCTCTCATCTCTCAAAATGGTCAGTTAGGTTAGATTAAGTTAGATCTAAATTATTTACTTGATTCGAATACTGTGGTATAACCTTGGCTCTGCTCATTCAATGAATTTGATATTCAATATCAAAATACAGTAAAACTTCTGACTTATCGGATAAGTTGTACATACAGTCAGTCGAAGCATAAGTTGCAACGCAAACAAAGTGTGAGAATCACGTGTTGTGTCTCACTGTTTGACTAACCTGTCATTGATAGAGAATATTCTATATTTAGCTGAACTGGAATATCGGAATATTCTGCGCGCGTTATAAATGTTTAGAAAGTATTTTCTATCCGCAGAAAGTGCTAGTCCTGAGAGTCGGAGTCTTTCCTATTCAGACGAATATTAAACAATAAATTAATTTTTGTTTTCCATTGAATTCATTGTTAAAAATAATAATAAATATCACTGACTATAGTATGGGAATCGATGAGAACCGTTGTGTTCATATCGGAGACATCAGTAATACATAAGTTGTTCAGCAAATCATAATAAAGTAATTCATTGTTTGAAATCCATTTGCCGTTAAATGTCTTTGGATTGAAGTCTCCGTTAATAAAATTCTCGTATGTAATGCCGGGTTTTAAAGGCATCTGATCCCTGTGCACTTTGGGTACAGTGACATTCTTGCCATCTCTAATGATAGATATGAAGTCTTCCTCATTTTCCAATTTGGTTGCATTTTGCAGAGTTCTGTTGTATAGTGCGATTCGGGCCTGGTTTTGAAGCTCTTTGATCTCCCGTCCCATTCGTTCCCAATATTCTTCTGCGTCTTCGTTGTCGCTGTCAATGAGGTCGTCATAAAAGATGGCAAATACGAGGAAAGCTATGCTAACGCCGGCTAAGCATAGAAGAAACCCAAAGCCGAGCACTTTGCAGAAAGTGGACGTGCGCTGCAATTTGCAAATACACGCAATTAATTCAATTTATAAAACATTTTTAACTCTCAGTTTGATCTATGCATTAGATTTTTCAAATATTTTAATCGAGAATTTAATTTCTTATAAAGAATTTTATAATTAAAAACTAAAAATTTCTTTCAAAACAATTAGAAGAGTGTCTAAAATATGTTCAATATGTTCAGGGTTAACATTCATTACTTTATAATGCGTTACATTTCGTTTAATTATGCGAAATATTTTACAGCAATTCATATAACAGTTTGATTTGATTTAAGGAAAACTATTATTTTTTGGTTTAATTAAACAGAATAAATCAGTTGAGGCTAAAATAAAATAATCCAGAACATCTGAATAGAAGTGTGAGCACATTGTAGAGCACAAGACAACTGCACATTAATATAAATGTTTTAAATGAAACACAAATTGTTTAAACAGAGAATAAAAATCTATTCGCACTATACTATTGATATCAGGAATAATGTAAAACACGTGAAAACATTCCAATAAAGCAAATATGGATTTTTTATTTTCAAATTATGCAGGATAATTGAAGTACTCACCGGCTCATCATCATCATCCTCATCATAGAGCTGAACTGTGCTAGCTCCATTAAAATTTCTTGTCTGAAAAGTATCATCAGAACTGTTAGCAACACTATTGACTACATAAGTGCGGTTCATGTTTGGACTGGAGTTGAAATAAGCGATCGCCAGATTTGGCACTTCTGTGAAATTCTCATTTATAATGCCGTTCCTCACAAATGCTGTTTTCGTCATATTTTTATTTAATTAATTTTCGTTCACTTCATATGACTAATAGAAAAATATAATTATATTAAAAGTCAATTCTATTGCTTTAGATTCCAATTGATTCCAATATATAGTACGCCTAGTATTCAGTTTTGCGGCATTTTATTACAGGATATCAATTCAATACATATAGACTTATATACAGTATTTAATAATTTTATACTTTTTCACATTGAAAACAGATTTTCAGTTAAAACTTTCTCAATGTTTAATATTGTGTTTTTGTATAAATAAAAACGGTTTTACATTAATTAGAAATCAATGAAATAATTGTTTTAAAAAATGTTTATTAAAATCTGAGAGATTTCTATAATTAATTACCCAGTTCAAAATGTTTTTAAACAAAATTCATTCAAGAATTGAAAAAACATATCGTATGCTAACCTATAAACTGAATGAATTCCAAAATAATTTTAAAGTGAAATGTTTTACAACAAAAAAAGCCTAAAATATTTTGAGTATTTTTAATAGCAATTAATTATTTTTAAATTATGTTATGTATTGAATAAATATTATTAAAAATTATTCAATTCATAGATTCAATTGTATAGAATATGAATCCAAGGCTTTATTTAAAAATTATTCGGTTTTGCAATCATTAGAGAATTGTTATAAACATTAGAGAGAATGCGCTCTACAGTACAGTACAGTACAGTACAGTGGGATTCTAAATGTGATGGATCACTTTTATCGATCTATTGACTGTTCTTGAACTCATCATTTGTTTACATAATTATAACAAATAATATTCTATTTAGTAATCATATCTAATCTGTTAATTCAATGCTCAGCTAAACTGAAGTGCAGTTTATATTAGAAAATAAAATATAATTCAGTTTTCGAGAGGTTTCGAGAGGCCATCAAAAAATAGTTTTGTACTCTTTTTTGTGTTTATTCCTGTCGTCAGTAATTCAAGTAATTGTTATAATAATAATGTCTAACAAATTGATTTTGGTTACGGGCGGTGCCGGTTATGTGGGCTCTCATTGTGTTCTCCAGTTTCTGGTCAATGGATACGATGTTATAGTTATCGATAATTTGGTTAATGCGGTACAACTGGAGGGCAAACACATGCCCGAGAGTCTGATACGAGTGGAGAGACTGACAAATGCAAAAGTGAAGAAATACATTAACGGAGACATTAAGAGCGAAGAGTTCTTAGAAAATCTGTTCTCTAATAACCCAATCGATGTTGTCGTTCATTTCGCTGCTCTTAAATCTGTTGGCGAATCCGTCGCTAAACCTCTGGAATACTATGAGAACAATGTTAGCGGAACTATAAAACTATTAAAGGTTAGAATTATAGTTATTAAATGCATTCGCAATTTGTTTAATCAAAATCTAAACATTTTTATTGCTTTTCAATCTATTAATGGCATTAAATTGAAGGAAAAAACATTATTACATAATAAAAAATTTTATATAATTTAATTGAAATAAATATATAAACTTAGGCTCAAAACTAGTCGGTCTAAACTCGAAACGGATTTTTTTCGTATTCCGGTCCGGTTTTTGTATAGTAACTGGAAAGAAATTTTCTGAACCCTACCAGACCTGAAAATTTATGTTAGCCTACCTTTGAGTAATCAAAAATCATATGACAGCTTTCCGTTTTTAAAATGCGCATGGTCGTGATGCCTTATTCTATTAACAGTGGTTTAAATTAAAGCAATAATTACTGTTTGGTGTTATTCACTGATATTTATTAAATACATTTATTTTAAGCAAATTATATACTAAACCAGAAACTTGACCGGATCGGTAAATTTTTCGCAGTGTATAACCGGACCGGAAATATTTTACACCCCATTAGGGACACTATTTCAAACAAAAATATATTACAGTAAATGTTTTTTCTACTTAAACTCAAACTATTTATCTATAAATCATTCTATAATTGACCGGCTTTTTAGATGTATTTTTTATTATATAATATAAACTATATTTAGCCAGGTTGAAAAATCAAATCTATGATACAGTATATAATGTTGTTATCAGTCAGAGATATCTTTGAATAACAAATATTCTAAGAATTTATATATTATTTCAAAAACTTATAAATAATTAGAAATAAAATTCTTTTGAAATACAAATGATTTGGTTGCAGGTCATGAAGAAGTTCAGGGTTAATAAATTTATATTTTCTTCGTCGGCTACTGTTTACGGGGATCCACAAGTGCTACCTCTGGTCGAAACTCTGCCGACTGGTCAGAGTTGTACTAATCCGTACGGAAAGACCAAATATATGGTCGAACAGATTCTCTCAGATCTGTCCAAATCATCGCCCGATTGGTCGGTCATATCTTTGCGTTACTTCAATCCAGTCGGTGCTCATTCTTCCGGTGACATCGGGGAAGACCCACAAGAGATACCAAATAATTTGATGCCTTTTGTTAGTCAAGTGGCGGTTGGGCTCAGAAGTGAACTCAAGGTTTTTGGCAATGATTACAATACCGTTGACGGAACGGGAGTTCGAGATTATATACATATCGAGGACTTAGCAAATGGTCACTTGAAAGCCCTCGAGAGGATCACTACAGATGACTGGATTGGATTCAATGCAGTCAATCTGGGCACTGGCCGAGGATTTTCTGTGCTTGAGGTCAATTTGATTAACTATTGAAAAGCTATGAATAACTGTTGAATCAAAATATAAAGATTGACCAGGCTAATATAAACAATATTGACCAGTCTAACTTACAAACAACTAATAGAATTTGTATGATTAGGTGATCAAGGCATTTGAATCGGCGAATGGAATCAGAATTCCTTACAGAATAGTAGATCGACGGTAATTGACATTGAATTTGATTGAACACATTTTGAATACAAATAATTTCAGCCCGGGTGATGTGGCCGCACTCTATGCCGATTCCAAGCTGGCTCTTGAGAAGCTCGAGTGGAAGGCAGTGCGAAGTCTGCAGGACATGTGTGCCTCGGCCTGGAAATGGCAGTCGAAGAACCCGAACGGATATAAAGCGAAAAAATAGAAAATCATTTCGTATTTCAGAGTTCAGACAATTAATTAATTTTATTGAAACCATTTTCTACTTCTATTTTCTAACAAACATTTTTATGTATGAAATGAATTAATAAATTAATTGAGAATTTCTTCTAATAATAGTTAAATAAGAATTAATGAGAAATTAATAATTTAATTAAAATTTAATATTAATAGAAAAATAGGTTCAGAATAGGTTCAGAGATTGAAAGAGCGCTGTAAGAAGTCATCCATTCTGTGGTACAAATGCATTGTCGATCCGCGCAGAGAGTGATCGTTATCCGGATAGACCTGAGTCTCATAAATAATTCCCATTTCATTCAATTGAGACATCAAAAGCATTGAGTGCTGCGAATGTACGTTATCTGTGATTCAATTGAAGTTCACTTTAAAAACAGATTTTCCCAAAAAGAAAACATTAGACAAATGTTTTGAGACAAACCATCGGCGGTTCCGAAAGCCAACAGAATTTTCTTGTCTTTAAGAAACATAACTTTATTGAGAAGATTGGATCGATTGTAGGCTTTTATGTTATCCAAAGGCCATCCCATATATCGCTCCACATATACTGAATCTGTTTATAACATAAATAAATTGGTTTTCAGTCAAATAAGTGGAAAGCGATGTCTCTATTATATCAACAGCTAATTAATTATATGACTATAAGACTAGCCGTAAAACATCCAGTTAGTGACCGGGGCCACTGCAATGCCACAGCAGAATACTGGGTCCAAGAAATCCAGAGCCAAACTCATAAGTGTGGCGTATCCACCATACGACCACCTGGATAATGAATGAGCAAGTACATTAGCTAATTATTATCAATTGTATTTAAATTGAATCTGAGTCATACCCCCAAATTCCAATATGGTCCCTGTCCACAAATGTCAAGTTGTCCCTCAGATATCTAGAGTTCATAATAAATGATATTTCAATCATTGCATTCATTATTTAAAAATATAAAAGTTATAAACGAGTTGTCTATTCGTAAGTTTAATTCTTCTTCAGGTATCAGATCAGGGGTAGCGAGAAGTAGTGTCTAAACCAAAATTGTCCCTGGGCCAACATGTAAATGACATACATGAGTATGAAAAAGCGATAGTCACTAAAATTGGACAAAAAACCCGAAATTGTCGCTTAAATGCGAACCTTTTGGACAGAGAATAGATATCTGTGAAGTGATAACTCGGAGGACAGTCTGGCCATTCCTGATATCAGATATCTTACGGAAAGAAAACTAATGAATGAATAATATACAGACCTGGCTGTTGTGATAATATCACTGATTTCGACATTTCCCAAATTCTTATATATTTCGTGCAAATACTTTGAACCCCTGTTATCAGTTCCGCGTCCATCGATTCGAGCGTATATTATACTCAGATTTGATGCCAAATGCGATCCCCAATGATTGACACGATATTTATCAATAACTAACTGACTACTGGGTCCTCCATAGATCTCAACCATTACCGGGTATTTATTTTTTTCATCGAAATTTGGCGGCAAAACGAGTTCAACCGTTGAATCTGAAAAATACAAAGAATATTCTCTTTCTTATAGACATATGGACTGAACAAAGCTGTCTCTAAAGACTTAATAATTATTTTTTTACTTATTTATCAGAAAAATATTATAAAATCTTACAAAACTTGTCTCCGGTCTTAACTCTCAACTTTTTAGTCTTAGGAATCGCTTTTTCTTTGAGCTTTGCTTTAAGTTTTTCATTGCTTTCCAATTCAATAATTAATGAATTGTTTTTAGTTCTTCTTATCTCTACTTTTGGAGTCTTGGGTCCATTGCATTGAAGCACATAATAGTCGGCTTTACTATTGAAGAATATGTCGTTATAATAACAACTTTTGCCTAAAAAACAGGTCAAACAAATTGGATCCAATATTTTCTCATCATTTATAGAAACGCTCATTAAGTGGCGATATTCTGGCTTTTCCGGCAAAGTTGACAAAAAATAACTATTTGTCCAATAAATTGAAAAATAAAGAACAAATTCAAGTCTTAAACAAATAAAATGATCAGAATATGTGTAAAGAACTAACAGAACGTCTTCCTCCTCATTGAAGGCCACTATCTCTATGACATCGTATAAACCCATTGTTAGATATTTGACATTTTTATTCTGTTAATTAATATTTATTATTATTATTATTATTATTGTTATAATAGTTTATATATCTGTCTCATAACATGCCATCCAGAGCACAGTTACCTCAATATTGACGAGAGCCACGTGATGATAATAGCCAGCCTCGTGGCTAATTAGTTCTGGTAATCGGATAAAATATGAATTATGTTTGGGCGCCGGTATTGGAGCTTTGTATAAGTCAACCCAACTGTTGGCCGACTCAACTGTAAACGACTTTTCAAATCAAAATTATTGTCAATTATTTTCCAGATATAGAGGAAACAGAAAACTCTTTGATACGACTCATATGAGTCATCCCTTACTGTATTGCAATTCCACATCAGATTTCTGTCACAGATATCAATAACAGAATAATTCTGTCCCCTTGTCATCCAGGTTATAGTGAACCTGTCGTTGTCTATCCAGCCGACAGATGTGAAGTAGTATTCGCTTTAAATGCAATTCATATAAACAAAACAATAATTATTACTGTATTTTGTATTTTCAAAACTTTAATTCTAAATAAATATTTTATAAAATCAAAACAAATTATTATTCTTTAGAATCGATTATTTGAATTGATTTCTGAACAGAATAATGACTAAACGCTTACTTTTTTAATATGACTTCCGGAGGTATGAGTCGAACGATTTCAATATTATCGACCGAATCGTTCAAATTGAGTACAAATATGTCAACCATTGGGTTCCGTCGCCCGGGCTTTGGGTATTTGAGCATCACTTCAGAAGGGTATTGATTACTACTCAAGTTATAGTACTGTCCATAGAAAGGCCACGTAATTGTGTCCACTTCGGAGTCATTGATTGTAGCGAACACTAGATCTGTTCCTTCAGGCGATATCCAAAACGCCTTTTCCTCCTCCAGAATCTCTTCATCGTATACCCAATCGGAGTATCCATTATAAACAAGATTAGGGACACCAGTATTGGTCAGCTGAATAGGCATTTCCTCTATATTTGGTTTATAGTACAGATTATTCCTATAAATAAATACGATTTGTGTGCCTTTAGGACCCCATTCGGCCGACTGTATGAAAGCATTGCCAAAATGTTTGTCGTCGGGCAGTAAGTCTCTGAATGAACTGTAATTATAATTGAATTATCAATTATTTATTCATCAATTGATGCCTGTATTGCCCACTGTATTGAATGCTCAATCGATAGGAATAATTGAATGCAATGCTCACTCGTTTGAAATTTTATAAATTTTGTATTTGGAAAGCGTTGAGTGTCTGAACGTTTTGCTTATATCATAAGGCGATAGCATATAATCCAAATTCTTTGACAGCAAATCTCCATTTATGTCTTTAGAGACCTATATATTAAGAATATAATATAATATATGAGTTATTAAAGAATATTCTGTTCACATAAATGTGTTCTTTTCAATGCAATCATATTAATGCTTACAATCGTATCATTGCTAATAATAATTTGCGTTTCTTTTGCAATTATATCCAATGTTAATAAATTGTTGTATTCGTCATAGAAAGCAATTTTATTATTTGAAATCCAGGTGCCATTGAACAGGTTTGGCGACAGATTGCCCAGCAATACATCATTCAGTGTTATCGCTTGTTTGCCGTATTCGTTATTGGACAGCAAGGATGAGGCGACGGCTGTGCTTCCATATGTGCACAAGTATTACAATAAAGTATATATTTTTACATTTGATCTACCTATAAATTATTTCGCAGTTATTTAACTATTGCCTTCTATTCTTGGGGAGAGTAATTGAGCCGGGATGACTCACCTCTTTCCGGCAGAATAAGGATAAATGAAATAATAATATATTTTCCGATTTCTTACAGATTTCTTACTTTAGAGTGAAATTGAATTTTATTTGATTTAAAATAGTATCCGAGCCTTAGCTCAAATTAAATATATATGATTTGGCAACAGGATCAGGTGCTATATCCTTTCAAATTCAAATTATATTCAGCAAAAAATTAGTTCTCATATGATGTTGGATCTGATCTTTGAAACTCAGTTAAGATATATTGTTTAATTAGATTAAATGGGTCAAGATCAATTGATCAACTCATCAACTGAAGTGCTCAAAAAGAGGTTAAAATTCAAATTTTCATGCGATTAAAGCTAATCATTAGCTAATCTTTATGCAATGTCATATCGACCTGTGCTACCTGTGCAGCCTGTGCTACTCACTCTAAATCTCTAAAGTAACCAAAGCTAAGCATAGATTGAATACATTTAAAAAGTATATTAAAAAATGAGAAAATGATTAACCCTTTGGATATATTCTGGCGTTTTTGACACTTGTTATGACTACTCCGAGAACGACACACAAACAGATGATAACCAGAGCTGATATAACGATGTTATAGAAACCAATTCCATGCCATCTCTTTTGATCACTAATGGAATCCTATAAAGAAATGACAGAAAATAAAATATTCAGAAAACGAAAAACAAAATCAATGCAAGAAAAATAATAATAAGTTTAATAATATGAAAAAATCAGTGGTTTTAGAAGTTTTTATGAATTCGTATAATTCGAGTATAAAAGTGAGTTAAAGACCGATCAGATTAGGGTTTAATATTAGGGCGAAAAGTCAAACAGTAAGGAAAGGCGGAAATTAAACACTTATAGACTGTTTGTTTGAAACTGTTTTATCGATTAATTAAAAGACTGAAGAAATCAATGGAAAAATTGAAAACTCACTCTGGAATTGATCTGAGCTGACGGAGGATTGAACTGTGCAGTCGGCCGACCACTTTCTGCGTCCATCCGAGACATGGATAGTATTGCTATATTGTTCTGGTAAATATTTTCCTTGTCTTGTAATTCCATTATTTATACTTTCAATAATGAAAATTAAAGTTTTTTTTTCACAAAACTATTCAATTTTCTTATCACTTAATAAATACGATTCATTACAATTAGGAAAAGACTTTCACTTCTAAACAAAAGTAAAAGAAAGTGTAGATCAGAAACAAAATTGAAAACTCGTTGCACTCATATATAAAATAGGTTTAGTCTTACAATCGCTCCTCTTCTCTGTTTTCTTACTGTAGAAGTGAGTTATCTATTTAGCACAGAATGTAATTGAATCCAAAAGTGATTCATTACATCTCATTATAATAATTAAATACATTGTCATTATCTTAAAGATGAAAATTTATAATTATTTTCAAACAATCTTTGATACTCTCGTCACACGAAAAGTGTACAAAATTTGATTAATTGAAAAGAATTGGAAAGTTTGGGGAAATTTTTCGATCAATTCTGAAAACTCGTAGAACTCTTATCAATACTATTATGTATTAGAAAATATTGGTCAACAATGACTGTATGAATGTATCGACGATTCAATTTCAATTAAAAATTTACAATAATTAGAGCAAATTTTTATTTGGAGACAATTTATGATTAACTTAATTATAAAAAATACTACAGAAAAACCAGTTTAAAGCGAACGCATAAAAGCTATAAAAGAATGAATGTATTGCTACTAAACTAAAGCAAACTTATGAACAGATTATAATTCTGTAGTTAAATATTTACATTATTTTCAAAAATATAGTTATGTTTGATATAGTAGTAGAAAGTGTTCGTTAATTATTGTGTATTCACTGTCAACGGTATGGACTGTATTGAATGGTAGCTTCAAAAATGCCTACAAGTGGTTATGAGGGCACACCTGTAGCCTAGCATCTAATGCAATGCAATTTAATGATAAAGAGGAGAAAAACTGTTATTCTGTGCCACAGATCAGATGTGACTTCAATTTTCAATAGAACTCTTGTCTGACATAATGTATTTATTGTAACATTAGCTCATTTTAAGTACAATTCTATTAGATTTCAATTTCAATGCAAAAATAAAATAATAAAAAAGTATTTAATTTTTATAACAATTTTAAAAATAAGTTTTACACAAATTATTTATAAAACGTTTTCTAATATTAATTTCAATGACACATATTTGGAATTATTTTAAATAATGTCTTGTAATTGAATTAATTTCTTATAAATCTTTGTTTTCAGTTAATTTTATTTATATTTTTTCTTTCAATGAATTGATTGCAGGAATAAATTACATAATATTAAATACCAGTAGAACTGAATTTATACGAATCGTAAGTCATATTGACGTCAAAGCAGACAAAATGAATTTCAATTACAATTTTATTATTAAAGTGAATATATTATAATGTTTTGAATAGACTTTAAAATCTGATATAAGTTAAGGAATTTTATCGTAAGTCAGATGTGAGCCAAACAAATAGACCTAATTTTAAAATCAAATAAACTTTTGGAAAGATTGGGTCAATTAATGAAAACAGTGTTGAAGTTATCAAAAATATATAATGGAAACAATTTGACAATTTTTGTTGTTGTCGGGTCAAATTAATGTTGACAATTAATTACTCTCTATTGAAGTTAACTCAAACATTTGATGGGTAAGGCTCGAAAACTATGATAGATCAAAACATGTCTCCGATTGCAATAATGCACTCAGGCTCCCATTTAATGAAACTGCACTAGACTAAAAATTTGAGATCAATTTAAGCCCTGTAACATCAATATAACAATTTTAACCCATGTAAGTTCCGTACTTTTTTATGTCAGTTTCTTTTAATAAATTTCAGAAACGAGACAAATTTGAGCAAGTCAAAATTGTACTTTTATTCAGAATCATTGCATTCATTATCGAATCGAAGATTATTTTTCCTGAACTCAGTTGTTGTCAGAATTTTATTGGTTTTTGGGTCAAGTTTTCAACAAATGTTTTATATTTTCCAGTCATTGCAAATAAAAATTTATATTTGATTATAAAATTGTATTGACATTCGGCAATGCATGTATGATCAAGCTAATCTGTTGAATAATTTGTATATTTTGTTAGGAAAACATGTATTTATTTCCTGTTTCCGCCCGAAAAATAGAAGAGAATGAAAACAGTCTTATTCTGTGGGCGCGGGAAGTGTGTGCTCTATGATTATTTAAACTAACAAGGTTATAATTTTTAATCTTCAGTTCAATGGATTCAGTAGATTTGAAGGGATGTCCAAATGGATAGGTATATGAAAATTATTAAATTCAGCAAATTATGATATATTCGTAGAAATTCTGGAAATTTGATCGCATTCTGAGCGCAATATAACTTAAATTTTAAATTATATATAAAATATGAAAATATAATTCAATAAAGCATTAAAATGTGTCAGATATTCCTCAAAATCACTTCCTTTTATCCAAACTATTAACTATTGAACTCATTTTTCAAATTCAATAAAAAAATTATCTTTTTTTTTCAATTCTTATAAATCTGATCACAATTTTTGCTATAATTGTCAATAAATCAAATAAATACAAAACTTAATTAAATACAGAATTATTGATCGATTCGTTGCAAACAATTAGTGCTCTACGAAAAAAGCAGTCAAACTAATAGTTTGATCCGAAGAGATGCGACCTTAATATGAACAGAACTGAATTATGTCATAATAAGTAAACCTTGAAGGTATCATAACTTTAGCAAAACAATCTCTCTCTCACTCTCCCTCTTTCTCCCCCTCACACTCTCTCTCCCTCCCTCTCCCTCTTTCTCCCTGACACTATCGGTCTCACTCTCTTCTCCATTGACTAAACCACAACATATACTCGTTTTCCTCGTCCGACAACTTTTACTTTTTTTTCTTCATTTCTCCAGAACTACGAAATAGATTTTGTTCACTAAATCACTGCATATAATACAGTATAACTGCACAGCTATTAGTGAAGGCTCAATGTTAAATGTTTTTTATTTTTACATTTCTTATTTCTAAACTTAGTCTTGCGTTGAATCAATATTAATAAATATTCGTTGATGTGTTTGACTGAACACAAAGTGTGATCATTGATAGCAATAATTTATTTTTTCCTTTTATTAATATTTGTTTCTATTATTGATTGTATTTATAATGAGTTCGAAGTTATCAGACAAACGAAATTCGCTCCGAAATTGTATCAAATGAATTAAACAAAATGAATAAAATTGTTTTTTATATTATTTATTTCTTTATAACATTTAACGGTAAGAAAGAAATTCTCATTTGAAAACTTGTCTACACAATTGTTGAGAATGAATCCATGAGCTATTGATATATTACCTTGAACATGTTATTGTTCTAAATGTATTAGAATAAAAATTGACTTTAAATCTTATTTTAAGTCAAACTTTTGTGTTCGAACTGAATGAAAGACCAGGCTATTTGTAATTTTTCATACTATCCATAGCATACAGTATTTGAATGATCAGAATCAATGAAAGACAGAAATTATTATTTCAAAAATGGATATAAATTCAACTTATTTGTTGAAATATTGATCAAAATTGCATTTATTTTTAGTTAAATCTTCAGTTTATTGCCAAAAATTTCCGGATCTGTCGGACACTTTCCAAGAAGAGATTGTTGTGATAGCAAGTGATCAGGCATTCATTGACTGCATTGTCAGGAATGGCAGCAATTATACAGTTTTGTGGAAATTCTTCCAGAATAGGGAAAGTGAACCAAAACTTTTGTCCGCAAATAATGTGATAATAAGTGAAGACAAAAGACTGTCTGTTATTCATAACAAAGGTATGACTGAATCGAAATCTATTGAATACAAAATTATTAAAACGTTTATTATTATTGAAACGACTGCACAGATAAGGATCGATGGATTCTGAAGATAGAAGACACTAAACCAAGTGATTCCGGACTATATATCTGTGAAATTAATTCAGTGCCAAAACAGTCAGTGACTCGTGTTTTATCAGTTAGTCGACCGAAAACATTGCAAATACTGAAAAACTATACGCAAACCGTTTCAGACAATTTGAACCTTAATTTTACCGATTGTTGTGTTAGAGAAGGCGTGCCATCAGTTTGTAATGGATTTTGTAATTTTAAAGGATTAGTGACTCAGACACCAAAAGCACATATATTTGCCATTTGTTACAATCATATGTCACAACTCATCAAATGTCTAACTGATGGCAGGAATCATATTCCTTGTTGTGAGCGCCAGAATATTCCGCGTTTATGTCACGGTTAGTGTTCGCACAAAAAACTATTTTGATCTCAAATAGTTGTGAATGTCTTTCAGACTATTTGTTCCACTATTCGGATCAGATTTTATATGATCTACGCTTTGTGTCCAATAGGTTCCTGTTCTGGAAAATATACGCTAACGACAGCACTCGAACACGTTATATGTCTGGAGTACGCGACGCCTACTCTGGCTTGTATTGCACAGGGAATCGAAATACTGCCGCCCCCGCCCAGAGTTGTTACAGCAGAAGCTATCAGTCCTTCACAGGTAGAGAACATTTGAATATTTCAATAATTCATTAATGATCTTGACAAGTTGAACTTAATCAGTTATAAATACAATGTTCACACGATTACTAAACCATTTGTGATAGCACTATAATCAGGGTCACTGGTATGTGATAGCACTACAATCAGGGTCACTGGTATTGGTCTCTATGTTTTATCAATTATTAAGTCGAGTCCAAACTTATCAGATTTATTTCAATAAAAATATTCAGTCAATAAAAAGTTCCTTAAAATGTCTGTTCAGAAACAAGACGCCGATTGGTAAGTAAACAATGTTCAAGGGCTTTGTATGAAAGCACCTTTGTCAATCTATATTATGTGAATTTATCCATTAGTTCCGAACTAAAGTAAATTTATATTATATTTGAATTGAAGTTTAATTCAATTTAATCGGGGCAATTATGCTGTAGCCAAATCGTGTCTATCCAAATCCAAGGGTAATTCTCTATATTCAACAGATTAGTGTCAAATGGGAGAGAAATCCAGAGCCGAGTCAGTCATTGATAGAGAGCTACGAATTGAATGCAACGGAATTGCATTCTTTCGATCCAATCGATTGGTCGCTGAAAAAGAAAAGCGAAATCTCGAAGAAAATGAAAGAAATGGAAGGATTGGACACAAAATTGATTACATTTAGAATCGATGCAAACAGAACCGAATTCATACTAAACAACCTGACTCAGTCCACTATGTATCAAATCGATATCAGGTCTGTCAACAAACAGGGATCAAGTGTTGTGACAAATGACATAAGAGTTGTTACGCTCTCTAAAGAGATAAATAATATCGAGAAGAACAGCAAAAAACCGATTTCATCGCTAGTGTTCAACAAAACGGCTTCTTTTGCACCAAATCTACGCAAATGTTGTGCAGAAAACGGAATTAAATCTGACTTTTGTTTAAACACTTTATGCGATTCAACGAAAGCAGAAGAAGCGACTATTGGAGACATAAGCTATTGCGCCCAATACACCAATGTCACTTTCAAGTGTCTCCAGGCTGATCAAGATATCAGGTATACTAGTATTCAATATTAATAATCGCATTCAGTTCTATCCAAGTTCAAGAGTAGAAATGGGCTCTTGCTTCTTTAAATCAATCTGCCATTTGCATCTGGATATTGTTTTTAATGAGTTGTTAATAATCAATGTCAATCAAAACACATGATTAGGATTCAGGACTGACAAGCAATGTCAGGACATCATTACATGAGGATACTCTTTTAACCTCTTTTGATCGAAAGCACTCCTCAAATGATGG